>BTWD01000131.1:0-51435 GCA_036986335.1 Aspergillus sp. AS01 | reverse complement strand
TTTTTTTTTTTTTTTTAATTTCTCTGTTTCTCTTCCCCATACCTTAACTTAATCCATTATTGGGCATCTCTTCAGCCCGAACATCACTGTTCTTGACTCAATCTTCCTCATCCTGCCCTCCCATTGGATCTGATGGCTCCCACGCTCCCCTGTCATCGAGCCTCTCGATCGTGCATCTCCCTTTAGTCCCAAGCTGGTAGGTATCGTTCTTTGCTTTCCCCATTTAGTATAGCCTCCAATTCTGTTCCATCCATTCAATCCCCCTCTTTTTCCTCTTGCCACTTTCACTCTTCAGGAATCGGCGGAGCGGTTAGTATCTAGTTCAATGTCCTCGTGCAGCTGAACCCACCGGTTAGATCTCCCGCCTTGGGAACCGAACTAGCGTTCATCCATGGTTGACGCCCCAGCCTGCTGGATTTGGGGGCTTTGTATTCAGCTTCCAATTCAATCTCGACTTCCATCGTGCAATCATGCCTGCCTGTTTGGTATCCACCTCGCCTGACCCATGCTAGGCTGACGTCTTGCTAATCACTTTGGCAGCCAAAGGGTACGTCTTTTCCTGCAAGACGCGCCTGGCACCGCTGAAAATGTACCCCGCCCGCTAATGGAAACCTGGCTGGTGGTACGGTGTGGGTAACCCTCTGATCACTTGTCGCTTTCTTTCTTTCTTTCTCTGTGGGTGTGTCTGTCGCTCTATCAGGCGCATATGCACTCTTCCCTCGACTCCATTACCGGGCCGCCTGGCCAGCACCTCGGGACACACTAGTCTTTCCCAGCGACATGGCAGGGCTCCATCTGCAATCTGCGCCTGCCACCGATAGAACTCTTATTTAGTTGATTCTCCCAAATAGGAAAAAAGCAAGGAATCTGTGCGTCCTGCATGGATCGTGGGTGGATATTGCCGCCGAGGCCCTGTCAAGTCAACTCTTTCACTAACTTGCCTCTCAACAATCATCCTGTGTCCCGTGCTCCGATAATCCGATTATCGATTTTCCCATTGCCTCATCCCTCCACCTTTACAACCCCCATCGGGCGGTGCAGCGGTGGGGAATACGATCCTCCCTCCGTGGCGAGCATCATTGCGTCTCACACGAGTGTCTTCACCTGCTAGCGTCAGGCAGGGAAACCCTGACCCTCCTGCAGGAGCCACTCGGACTGGTTGTGCCGGATCATGCTAATCTCTAGACCCTTCTATCTAGTTATCACCGTCACTAGATTCATCAGCCATGGATCTGAGGCGGCACGGTTCACTTCCCCCCTCCTTCGGGGACCATCCATTGGGCCTTCTCTTTCTCGATTCGGGGAATGCAGAGCTGAATCTTGAATGGCACCATGCCATCTTTCACTGCTCATTGGCAGTCAGCCTCCAATCCACCAATTTAGGGTGGGATCCCATCCCGTGCAATAGTATCAGGCTTCAGGTCTGGTGGATAAATCCTGAAAAACCTGGCTCGGCAAAGTGAAGTATCAGAAAAATAAAAATAAAGAAAAAAAAGATTAAAATGAAAATAATAAAATAATAAAAATAATAAAAAAAGAAAAGGATTTTGTAGAGGGAAAACGGGCCGACAGTATGCCGCATGCGGTATGCGTCCAGCTGCTGGGAACATGGACTAGACACAATAGCCCCAAAATAACTCCGGTGTTCGATGTAGGTCCACGCTTCGGGAAATATACTTCTTCTGCATCGTTATGAGATGTCGTCATCCACAAAGATTCAAAAGACGCAGGTGCCCATTCACCGCAGTTGGCTCCCGGCAATGCCAATTCGGAGGTGAACTGTGAACGCCTGTCAGGTCCTCTCTCTCTTCACCCCCTCACCTCATCTCTCTCAAATCATTCGTTGGGCCATGATCTTACCTAGGGTATAGCCAATTTTTGCAATTGCTCTTGTTTCCCTTTTGCGTCGGTCTGTACCTGATCCTCACACCAACCCTTGCCACTCGCATCCCTCCTCCTCCACCTATCTTGGTTGGGATAACCTCTCTTGGGTGTCTGCTTCTTGTCTCTCACCCACCCTCCTCCTCCCTCACGTCCTCGGATTTGGAATATCCCGAGTCAGCATGTCATCCTCACCAGTACAGACCATTGTGTCGGTACCACAACCGGCCAAATGTGCATCAGGCCCACCGAGCCCAGGCGAAGCAACATTGACAGACCAGACTATAGTCAATGAGCTCTCAGAGAAGGTGGAGGCCTCATACAATCATGCGGGCAACAGCCCCTGGGACCTCGAAGCCCAAGAGCACAAGGTGAAGAAGCTATCTCGAATCCGGTATGCCTTGCTCAACATCTACCGTCGTCTCTTCACCTTGGTCTTCCTGGCCAATGTGGCCGTGTTCGTGGCCATCATGGTTACAGACCGGACCCTGTTAGCCCTGGTCAACGCCACCGCCGGCAACCTGATGGCATGTGGTTTGGCACGACAGCCGTTGGTAGTCAACTCCATCTTCATTTCCGTCTGCTCTATACCAAGATCAGCCCCGAAATGGTTGCGTCTGTTGGCCGCCAAGGCGTATCATTATGGCGGAGTGCACAGCGGATGTGGCGTAGCCGCTTTCGTTTGGTATGTGGGCTTCGTGGGCGTGATGTCTCGGGAGTACTGGACCGGAGCGTCGGTTCTATCCCTTGCGCCCGTTGTCTTAGCATACGTTATTCTTGTCCTGCTGCTGGCAATCATCGTTGTGGCCCACCCGAAGTTCCGCTTCAAGAGGCACGACTACTTCGAGCTGACGCACCGGTTCTCCGGATGGCTCGTCGTGGCACTCTTTGTGATATTGCTCATGATCTTCGCCGACCAGGTCAAAGAGGCGTACCACGAGTCTCTGGGTCGGTTTCTCGTCACTCTCCCTGCGTTCTGGTTCTTGATGGTCACGGTCGTGGCAATCATCCATCCCTGGCTTCTTCTCCGCAAAGTCCCCGTCCGGGCCGAATACCTCTCCTCGCATGCGGTGCGTCTCCACTTCACGCATACCACGACGAACTTCGGCAAGGGCATCCAATTATCCCGACACCCACTGCAAGACTGGCATGGCTTTGCCACGTTCCCGGACCCAGAAGGTAAAAGCTTCTCTGCGTTGGTGTCCAAAGCCGGGGACTGGACAACAGCCTGCATCCAAGACCCACCCACTCACCTCTGGAAGCGAGGGGTCTTGATTAACGGCTTCGCATACGCGATGCGGGTCTTCAAGCGCGTGGTGGTTGTAACGACAGGATCCGGAATCGGCCCGTGTCTCTCCTTCCTGGGGGATGCGAACCGGCCAGACCTTCGAGTGCTCTGGCAGACGCGGGCACCGCTCAAGACGTACGGTCAGGACATCCTGAACCTGGTGTCCGAGATGGACACGAATCCGGTGATCATCGACACCAACCAGGCAGGACGAATCGACATGGTCCCGATCATTCGACAGATGGTCCGGGATTTTGACGCCGAGGCTGTCTGTGTTATCAGCAATCCATTCGTCACGAAGAAAGTGGTATACGAACTGGAATCTCACGGGATCCATGCATATGGACCCATTTTCGATTCATGATGTGCATATCTTCCTCCATCTATGTAATTGTTCTTTTCTTCTCATGTTCATGGTTATGTGATATCTTTTTTATTGTTTGATGAAAATATCCCCGGAGTTATTATTGGAGTTCAAGGCGGAAAGATGAAAGACGAAGTTGAAGAAAGATGCGAACGGGAGTCCAAAGGAGCAAAAGGGTATTAAGGAGTTCACGCGGCAGACACATGGTATTTATTCTTTGAGTGATGGCGTTTCACATATGGTCGAAAAGGGGGCAAGGCGAGGCGAACACGGCAAGAAAGAGCGGGAAAATAAGGTGGTGAATGAATATCGATATTGTTCAAAGTGCACATACACATACTACACTCAAATAGTGATGAATGAGTGAACTGAAACATAAGGGAAGAAGAGATGCACACACACTTACACACAACGAAGCAAAGTTATCTTCACCAACAAGGTAGCAAGTAAGCGTAGCATCCGTAGCATCCAAGGGGGACCCCCATCCCACTAAATAGTTCAAATAATCCCAAACAAACCAAACCACTAGTCATTCAATCCATTCCCCAACTATGTACTACCAACTAGAACCATCCAACCCAACAAAAAGTCACAAAGTACTAGTACTACACACACTACGACATGCAGATTACCGATCCGATCTGCAGGGGGTGTGATTTTAATAGAGTGAGAGAGAGAGAGAGCAAAAAGGGCCGAGACAGGGCAGGGTAGCTTGTGTAGCACGAGCGATTATTTACTACTTACCTACTGGGAAGAATCTAGAGATGGGGGTTAATAAATCTGGGTACGTGCATAAGACTGTAACCTGATTATTGAATAGTAGGTGGATGGGTGCAGTAGATGTCACACACACATATACACAACACACACTGTTTACGAGGATGAGAGGATGGAATAGAATGAAGAGGACGGACGGGACCGACTGGCCTGGCCAGTTCAGATCAGGGTACCTACGGAGTAACAGGAATAAGAATAAGTAAGCAAGGGTATGGTTGACTGGTGAGGAGTTTTATTGATTGTGAATTGGGGAATTAAAGCTGTACCTACCCGGATTGTGTCACACGGAGCTTTACTATACCTGGCTTGGCTTGGGTTGGGGGATTTGCGAATATGGGGTTACTAAAGGGCGATCAATAGTTCTTTATTGTTACGGTAGATAGTTTAGGATGGAGGCTTCGATTCAGGAAAAAAATTATCGTTTTTCTTTAGTTCTACTAATCAGAATAGCCAGGTTTGTGACATATTTGTAGCAACTATGGGTATCATGCAGACTGTGAAAATTCCCCACTCCGTGATAAGACAATGAAAATTCTAATAAAGACAAACTTTTTTTTCTCCGATATTCCCCCTTTTTTTGTTTAATTCCATGCCATTGGTATTAGAGAGTTCATTAGGACATGGCAAGCCAACTTGTTGAGAGTGACTGTTGAGAGTAACTGAGATGAATCCGAATCTTTAGGATTTATTAATCGTCCAATTCGTTAAAAATCGTAACGTCGTAAGCGGCGTAGCTTGGTATGGACATCTGTCGAGTCCAGGTTTGTTGAAAAAGAAAAGAAAATAGATGAAGGAAAGTCAAGGGTGAAGTTAAAGGTGTTATGTGCGTCTTGAGCTTTGGGAATCGACAGACGGCGCTCGGTTGCTGGCTGCAGGTACCGTCGGTTCCGCAGTCAAGTCATCGGTTGTCAGGCGAGAGCGACCCCGGATTGAAGAGTGAGTAGAGTCACTGTCCAGTCGAAGGGAGTCCATGCGCTCCAATTGCTCATACTCGGGCAGGTGAATGGGGGATCCGTGATAGTCCTCCATGATGCTGTCACCATCGAGCATGGTGTATCCAGGCGGGCTGGCAGGCACATCTTCGTACACCGGCGGCATCTCTTCATCCCAGCTGATGCCGAGACCGCTGCGCTCCGTAACATGAAGGTGGAACTGCATGCGCAAGACGCGCGCCGCCCCGGTGGGAGTAATGAGCTTGGGGTTCCGGTTCGGGCAGAACTCCTCAGCCACGATCAATTCAATGACAAGGTTGTGTCTCGCTTCCAAGCCACCAGGGGTTTCGAGATCGCAAACAGGGTTGCAAGACGGGTTGATGTTCGCTTCGAACTGCATGCTGATTTCGCCGCCAGCGGTGTCGAAGTCAGTCTTCCAGCCCTCTTTCTCTTCGTTGTGGCCGATGATGCGCGTCTCTTGGTGAAGGACTCCCTTGCCCTCGCCCCCGATCTTGTGTGCATGCTTGGTGCAAGCGGTGGACACAATCTTTTGGTGTTCTTCGATCCGCCACATCATCTTACGCAGGCGCCACCGAGTCTGCGTGTCCTCCTTCTTGTCCACGATTCCGCTCAGAGTCATCTGAACGGGAAAGGTGCCAATCGGGTGCACAACAGAGGGAAGAACGATGCGGCCGGTGAGGTTGGTAGGGGGGAAGATGCGGATTGAGGACTTGTCGTTTCCGGGAAGGATGGCACGCTTGATGTGCACGGGCATCTCGTAGGTGTATTCCTCGCCGTTGACGTTGTGGGCACGCGCAGAAAGGAAGTACTCGACTTGACCGAGCGAACCGTTGCAGGAGGCGGGCAGATGACCGGGGAACAGGTAGCTGAAGGGAAATTCATGGTCGCCATTCTTGAGATGAAGAGGCTCAGTCAGGAAGTTCCAGTGAGTCAGTTCCTCCGTGCGCGATGCGCAGTTGGCGCAGTCTCTGGAAACAGGCTTCTTCGTTGTCAGTCTGCTCATCAGGCGCATATCGAAAGTGTCCAGGGTGACCATGCCAGCCAGCTCGGAGATGCTGATCTTCAGGCGCCCCGAGAACAGCGCACCAGTGGAGTTCGCAGGGGATCCGTAGCACACAAGCGGCGGGGATTCGACAATGACGTCTAGTTTAGCATGAGCATTGGCAATCTCCTCTTGTCCGGCGCGCTCCTTGGAACGGGAGGACCGGCCATGGCTGCGTCGCTTGTCCTTGCTGTGGTCACGGTGGGGGTGGATAAGGTGTTCGACGGCGAAAGACAGACGACGCTCGGGTGAACGGGCTCTTTCCGCACCATGCGTGGACGGCTTCTTGGAGGCCACTGTGTTCGGTGGGATCTCATTCACAGACGACGAGGACGAGGAGTTGGAGTGGGAGACGGAAGAATGGTGGGAGGAGTGGTGGTGGTGAGAGAGGGAAGGGCGAACAAAGCTGGAGAGTAGACGGCCAGGCATGGTGTCAAATTTTCAAGTGGCTAACACTTTGAGTTTGAGACAACCGTGCCGGGCAGAAGAGTATGAGAAGTTGTGAGAGCCGGCTTTATAGGCCCCTACTTCAGCTGTGGAGAAAATGTTCCGATGGGTGGTTGCTGTGGATGGGATGGGGATGGTTCGAAGACTAGAGATTGGATATGTAGACGCTGCTGAACAATGACTTAGGAAGTGATTGCTTAGGAAGTGCTTCGATATTGGTAGAGTTGCGATGTGTGGTAGACGACCAAGTACATAATCCAGTTGACGTGTGGTGGTATTGTTGATGTTCTTCTAGATGTTGCTGTCAAGATGATGGAGTATCCAAGCACCGGTACGGAGGATACAATGGGCAGTGTGGTATAGTTGAAGTCACCACTTGGGTTCAGATGCTATGGGATGGTGAAGGGAAGATGAAATGAATTGGGTGTGACAGAACCAGAAGAATCAAGAAGGGAAGAATGAAAGTGGGAGAGCAGCTGCCTTTGAATGAACGCAACAAGCTTTTCTATTTTTTTAATACCAGATATATTTCCCCAAGAGAGAAAAAAAAAAGAGGACTACCTCAAAATCGAATTTTCTACTCCTGAATTTTTACTTTCCAAATTCGCCCTTTTTTTAGTATGGTTTCTTCTAGGACGTTCCCACCGCATGTAACAGGTGCCATTCATTCCCTGGTCTGGCCACCTTCAGGGCTCCATCTCATCGGGCGGACGATGGAGGTTGAGTGGGGCCCGGCAGAAAAAGCGTCATCGTGGGCCTTACATTACGCTTTCCGTACGTGACAAAACGGCTGTCTCCGGCGGAAAGCGTCTGCGTCTGAGAAAGTAGAAACACACTCGGTTCCTGTTGTGCTGCTGGGCGGAAGGATTTCCCCGAGGAGAAAAGCGTGCGCCATGCAACAGAATGGTTTGACAGGCTCACAGGCTCCATCAACCATTGTCATCGATGTGTAGCTTACACAGGATCTTGCGTGATCTAGATGATAATACTTGTTGTATGGGAGAATAACATTCAATGAATGGGACATTCTAGATCTGGGGACTCATCATCAGTGGTTAATGTGTCCCCACGGTGGACTTCACAATAGATGCCATCGACTCAATTCTAGAATATTCAAGGACTCGTCAGCCTATGGCAACTTGGGGCTGATCATTCACAGTCTCATGTTAATGTCATCTATCCGCAGTCTGACCCCAACCCCGGATCTGTGATTCTGAATAATCAAATGTATGGCAATAATCAAGGCGTCAGACAGTCTTGTCCTCGGCTAAATCCTACGGATGCTAGTATTTGTTTCGACATCAGCGCAAATATACACGCCTTACTTACAGGTTGATTCGTTTCTCTTCGCAATTCAACGCATGTGATACTGTCCGGGCTCATGCAGTCTGCTTCTGAGAAAGACGTGCTACTACCTGCATGAAGTGTGTTTTACGAAGCTGCAACAAAATCGTATTTAATCTACCCTGCTGCATCACTTGAACACTTCGCTAGCCACAAAGCATGGTGATTAGCTCTCCGATGTTCCTCCGTCGAGGCCGTGCGCAGTGACTCACTCCTACCCCATAGAAAATGGACTTAGTCTGGCTGTCCCTGGGTCCGGAACGAAGTCCCTCCCCTGGCTGTCGATCGTTCGCTCGCGAATGTTTGCGTGACCCAGGCGCGTATTCGTAGAGAGGCGGTGTTGATTTGACGCAATACCTACTAGTGATTATTCAGAATGAACTCGTGGTCCTAATGATCGGGCTTCGAGATCATGCCAAATTACTCAGTGATGTTGTCATGTCCTTTTGTTGGAGATCCGAACCAAGGATAATGGGGCTGACTAAGGTTCTAGACAGTATTCCCCTCCAGGTCAGGCCACAATTTGATTGGGCCGTTGTATAGTTGGGGGCCCAGGGCCTGCCACGACAACCATAGTACGTACTTGATTGACAGCATTAGTAGAGAGCCAATTCTTGATGTGGTGCCTGATGAGCAATGGAGAGATGGAAGACAAAGAAGCATGACAAGTCACTCAAATCATCATAGTGTTTCCGGCACCGAATATCCGTCCAAGACGGCAGCCCGTAACGACACCTGACAAAAAGGGCGCTTTCTTTGCTCGTTCAGGAAGGTCAGCTGCCGTCATCAAACCATCACGTGGCGTCATATAGTGGCAGAGAGAGCCCGAATTTCTGAACAGTTGCAAGGCGGTCTGGCGCAAGTTTTGCGCGTACGAGCGGTGACCGGCACCGTGACGCGGGTATACATTACCATACCGCAACACGTTGCGACACTAATTGGAGATCCTCTGGATCCGTGATGCCGCTTGCACTTTTTGAGCCAACGAGGCGCTGAATCCGCGGACGGAGGAAGACGCTAGCCCCATCAGAACCAGATGTTTTGCGTACGGAATGGGAACCTTTTGGGAAATAATCCAAAAAAAATTCTTTGCAGAGTTTTTATTCCATTGCAGCGCCTCTTCAGTCTTTGAGGTTACAGCTCGGCCAGGTTCCACATCCCGACAAGGCCAAAGGGAGAAAAAAAGGAGACTAAATTGTCAAGGGCAAATTCGAAGAGAAAATAAAAATCTCGATTAGGATATGTGCCTTTTTTTTTTTTTTTTCTTTTCCACCCGCGCGGTACAGCGGTACCCTGTTCCGATGAGACTTGGTTGAGTGGCTTGTCAAGGGCTCGGGCTCAGGCACTGAGGACCTGAATGACGAAGCTGGCTGCAGGCTCTCCTCGTTATTGCCATTCCTGGCCAAGTCTCACGATGGTTTTGACGGCGCTAACAGGGACCCCTTTGCTCAGGAGGAAGATTCCGTTGTTGCTCACTGCAAGGCGATAGGTTCGCCTTTTTCCCCGCACTGCTGAAAATTCCGTTCTATGCGGGGCATCACATCATCCGGCTGCAGTTGCCGGTCGGTCGGTGTAGATGAAAGTGGTGGTTAGTTAGCCTCGTAGGATAGTATGAGGGTTGCGTGAGAAAACAACAATTGAATTGGGAAATAATATCCAAAAGTAATATGTAGTTAACATATGATATTCACTACTAATGTTGAAGTTCTAGACTAAAGCAACGTGCGTTGTGACTTGGCCAGGGACAGTTCTGACGTTCTGACGAATGACTACCCATTGCCGCCATACCCATTACCTAACAGTTTCACCACCACCCATTGAGCTGCCAGGACGACAGCATGCGCAATGTGAAATGATCGGTCTGACCTCTGACGATCCAGGTACCTTGGCCGACTTTTCACCCTGATGGTCCTCCAGCTGTCGGCTTGACCGTCCCGGTTTCCTGAGAGTTTCGGCACATCTTGTCACTGACGGCCACGGATGGCCGATTCGATCACGCCACGAGTTCGGATGTTACTATACAGGATTTTAGCCTCAGTGTTACCCGCCAAGCCTCATCTACAAAGTACTGGTCGGCTCATGTTATATGATCGCTGGCCTGTCATATATGGGGATGTTAGAGAATTGACACTGACTGTATCAGGCTAATATCTGTGTCGGCAAGGGCCGCCTCCAGCTGATGCTCCTAAATTCTTCTACATCAAGTTAATCTTGGGGAAGCGCCGACGCAGGTGCATGCACTAGATCTTGGTCCATTGCGCAATACACTGATGATCAGACCGTGAAGATTGCATCCGGTGACCATTCTTCACTCTCACAGAATTCTCCTTACTGCCGATATGATTCCCCAATTGCGTGAAACTCACCATCCAGACTAGTCTTTGCTCTATAATACGAATCTGTTTGCTATATGGCGATCGATAACAAACCAACTCCGACAGAGTATGATCACATTCCCCATACATGCTAGGTTTCTTTTTGCCAATCGCCTAGTTTCACCCAGCAGGAGATGTCTAGATGAGGGATTTCTACTACTCCTGCCTGAGCACGCACGGCGGTTGCGTTATTAACCGCCATCTTGTGGACTAGTGCCGTGACGGCTTCATGAAACCCCTCCCAGCTTGGATGTGCAGAAGCTTGGACCCATTTCATGCAGCTGCAAAACAGGTAGTACGTAGTAGCATTGAATGGTCATATTAATGATGCCAACTACGAATGCTATAGCGTTTTCTTGCAAGGTGCAAGGCCATGTTTACCGTTGCGCCCTTTCCATTGGGTCTTTCCGCGGAAACCCCTCCCAAAGGTGGATGAGGGTATGTAGTGGACTAGCGGTACGCCGCACCCCCCGTTTTTCTCGAATGGGGCTTGTCCACCGGCCCGGCTCTCTTTTCATGGTTAGCTTTGGCGGACTCCATGCGATGACTCTTCACCATGGCACTAGCGCCTCAGAATTTTCTCTCCTTTCTCCTCCAAGGTCTCTGGACGAGCTAAATCACTCACTAAATGAGGATTTAGCGGGAATTACACCATTCTGGTCCCAGGACTTCGGCGACTGCCGTTGTCCCCCAATTCCCTTGCCCGGTAAGGTCCTCGACGGAAGTCAGATCGGTCCGTGGGTACACCACTTGCAGTCTCTGGTTGACGCCGTACCTGCCGTCCGCTCAGGTTGATGCTATCCACTTTTTACCGCCATTCCTACACAAATCCATATATTCCATGACTAACGGTGGCCCGATGGTCTCGGATATCGTCGCTCAACTTACTTGCTCTATTTGCCTAGACCGACTGAGAATTGCCACGACGTCTGTGTTTACGTTTCATGGCAGATTCATGGTTACTTATAATCTTACTATCAAATAGACTCGAGAGCTCTTGAACCGCGCGGGGGTAAAGTCCGGCACATTGATCCCATCATGTCTTAAACTGGTCGTTTGAACATGATTGCTTCGCAAAGTCTATGCTCGGCGGTATATCCATGGCTGTTTTCGACAGTGAATTTCTAGTTCAGAGCCGCTGCCCGCGGCATGATGCGCAGCAATTGCCATGTGAACCGAATCTGTGTGTCCGCGGGTTTTCAGCCCTACAATACCGGCTATCAGCACCCGAGAACTTAGATGATATGATATTGCACGAACCTTCGTAGCCAAAACCTTCTGTTTGGAATTCACTCCGGCCGAATTGCACAGGACGTGGGTTTCTGTGTTCCACGTGCTAGTGCAATCCATCTTAGGAAGTTCTAGAAGCCACTGTTAGAGAGAACTGCATACTACTGACTGTACTCTCGAGACTCAACTACGTTCAAACATGGGCTAACTTACGGTCTGTCATTGACCCTCCTGGATACTACCGATCTCTAGCGACTATAGTCACTGGATCTAGATCCAGCTACTTGTTTATGGCCATTATTGAAACCAGGAAAGAGAGTGCTGAACCATGGCCATGTGATGACGTCTCTATCTAATCTGGCCCCTGCTACCGCCGACTCTATCCGCGGAAGGAACACTAGAAACCGACAGGGAATCTCTAGAATCTTTGATCAATATATCGATTCTAGTGTATTCCTCATCATTGGCTATACCTGGTACTACTAGTTTGACTGGTCTTCTTTTGGGACCGGAGAACCGCGGGGTCTCCGTACTTTGCCCGATACAGTCAGTCTCTGGATGCCGTCGAGCCGAGACAATGTCTCTTTTCCAAATACCACCCTAAAAATACTTCTAGTCGTTCCTTGATTGGTATATCAACATGGAATTTGTAAGCAGTTCAGGCTAAGAGCGAAAGGATCCATGGTGATAGCCTTATCCTAGTGCTTTAGAAGGTTGGCTGGGTCCGCGGAGAGACCTGCAATGCAAGTGCTCTGTGACATTCATGTGATTGGTGGGGGCCATAATCTCCTATTCCGCGCATAGAGCTTACTAATTCGTATCAAACGGATCAGGAAGGTGACAGCTGAGATGTTGAGAGATACGTATGCTGTTGCTGAAAATGGATATGATTGAAGTCAGTAAAAAGCATAATCAATATTACTAATGTTGACATTTGAGTCAGCTTATGATTGACCCTAGGCACTTGGTACTTTTGATGTCATTGGCGTCGGAACGCAATGCTGGTAATGGAACGCGCAATCCTAGCTGCATTCATCAAACTTGCTTTGGAGGAGCGCCTCCGTGCATTTGTAAACATGGTGAGGCTTTAGATGCTCTTCTGATGCTGCTGAGTAAGTCTGTATTGTTTCAGTGCACATTTAAGGAATTTTGATACTAGTAGTACTACAATGTGTTACAAACTTACTAGTATATATAAACCACAGTAACGGAGTAGATCTCGTACAAGTATGTATTCTCAGCATTATGATCATTTTCTAGCCAACCGTACTAGTACTTGGATATTTGAGGTCGCTCGCATGGAATAAGCTACTTAGTAGCATCTGATAAATCAATAAATTCCACAATTCGGAAAATTTATCCCACTAATCTCCTACAATTAGAAATGCAATTGGAATTATCTTCCGATGTACCCAATCCGTAAGTCACGTGGTGATAGCTCCGCGTCCGGGAGACATGGAGCTCTAGAGATCGTCAACTCAGGACCCTGAGACGACTCAACTATTTATCCCTTTTTCTAACCTTCACCATCCAACCCATCGGGGTCACTCTCCCCTTACGATGTCCTAATCTGAATAAATCAACTCAATTTGTATGCTATAGCCAAACAATTGGTGGATTGCAACCCCCCCCCAGCATCACTTGCATCATTTCATGCAAGCGGCGAACGGTCGTCGAATATCCCCCGAAAAAAGCACCCCGTTGAGCTCCTACTAGCTTCTCCCACAATTTGTCAAACCTCCCGACGATCCAATTACTCCTGACTATCTCCCCTTCATTCCTAAAGTTCAACGTCCAAATCACCCCTTTTCGAATACTCCCACGCCATGTCCCCGTCAACATTACTCTCTCTCGGTTCCGCGATTCTAGCCGTGTTCCTCTTCTGGACACTCTCCTCCACCACGTCTTCACCATTCGGCGGTGCATTCCCTCGTTTATACAACAAGCGAATATGTCTCCTGATCGCCCACCCGGACGATGAAGCCATGTTCTTCGCGCCCACGGTCCTGGCCCTGACCAGACCGGAGTACGGCAACCACCTCAAGATCCTCTGTCTCAGCAGTGGTAAGCAGCACCCACATAAACCATCGAACAAACACCCACCCTCCCCCAATAAACACCCACTAACACCCACCCGCAATACGAAACAGGAGACGCCGACGGTCTCGGCCACATCCGCAAAAAGGAGCTCGTGAAAAGCGCCCTGCAACTAGGCCTACGCCAAGAATCCGACGTATACATCATCGACGACCCCACCCGATTCCGCGACAGCATGTCCGTCCAATGGACCGAGTCCGACGTATCAGCTGTTCTCGAACACGCCTTTGCCCCCGAACTCAGCGACAGCACCTCTTCTTTCAAGAAGAAGTCGAACAAAGCCGACTCTGCACCTACGGCCACCATCGACGTGCTCTTGACCTTCGACAAGGGAGGTATCAGCAACCACCCTAATCACCGGTCTCTGTACCACGGCGCTGTTCATTTCCTGCGGTCCCTGATGAAGGATAAATCGGGGTATACCTGTCCGGTTACTTTGTATACGCTTACCACGACGAATCTGCTGCGCAAGTACGCGGGTGTTTTGGATGCGCCATTTACGATGGTTCGGGGCGCGCTGCATTCGGTTCTGGGCCGTGGTGGTGGTGCTGGATCTAAGGGCCAGCTCCCGTCGCGGCTTTTGTTCGTCAGTTCTGTTAATGAGTGGATGACTGCGCAGTCGGCTATGGTCAAGGCCCATCAGAGCCAGATGGTGTGGTTCCGGTGGGGTTGGATTACGATTGGTCGGTACATGGTGGTGAATGATTTGAAGGCGGAGAAGATATGATCATAAAGCCTGGTTATAGGCTCAGTGAACTGACTGGATAGGTGCCTTGCGTTTTGTAGCATATACCCGCATTGTATGTATATGATTATGAATGGATCCTTGGTGGACTGACGTCGTCTGAGATTCATGTTCAGAGGTCAATTCCCATTTCTGTATAGGTATGCACCCTGTCGTCTTGAGAAGAGCATGGCTCGAAAGATTGATACTGATTACTGTTTTGCTTACTGAAAGACAATACTCTCACAATCAAAAGAATAATGATAATATTCGAAAAGCATAAAAGAGCTCAATATGTAACATGTCATATAGACAGGGTATCCGCTCAGGTAAGGCAATACATGCACACATGAGGTATCATAACTGACAGCCAAAGATTAGCTCATCATATATCCCGCTTCAGGACATGAAGAAAAGAAAAGCGAAAGAAAGAAATCTGGGCTAAGTGAAGGTATCCGCGGATTGTTAACTTTTCCGGATGCGCAGATGAAAGTCACAATCGAAGTCATAGAAAAAGAGGGAAAGAAGAAAAAGAAGATGGTGATGAAGAAAGTGAGAGAAAGCGAAGTGGCTCGGATATGAGCTAGAATCAAGCCCATGAGAGAGGACCCGGACCTGTGGTTATGGGATCGTCCTCATCTCTTGTTTGGCGTCCCCAAGTGGTAGAGCGCGCTTGTCTGGGCGTCCTTGCGGTAACTCTAGGGATCTCATACTCGCCAGTTTCATATCCCAGTTCTTCCGCCAGGAAAGCTTCGTCGTCGTAAGTGCTACTGACATTGTCTTCGTGGACAGCTTCGAAAAGCCTTCTCAGGGGTGGAATTGACATGTCAAGATGCGGGGAAGATTGTCGATAATAATCCCAGAAAATGTCGTCGTCTATATCGTTTGCGTCGTCATCAAGCTCGAAGTTCATTCCGAAGGTTGGCCGCCGGACTGGTACTCTGTCATGGAATCTAATATTACGCTGGCGCCAAGAGGTAGCACCATCGAATTCGACGAGTCCTCCTCGGGTATGGTATACTACGGACTCCGGCAAAAAGTCTCGCCATTCTTCCAGCGCCTGCGGAAGAAGGGTCCGTTCCCACGCTTGGTTCCGACGACCCAGCCAACGATGGTGGATCAGCAATAGTCTTGCAAGACGCTCCATGACAACGGTTTGCTGCATAGTGCGCAAGCGCAGAATGTCATATGCGTGCACAGCATCTGCAAAGGCTCGTGATTTGAGAATTTCCGTTTGTGCCTGTCCCAGATACGCCTCTATTATCGACCTCGCAGTTCTTCTCTTCTTTCGTGTCTCCCTTAAAATATTATACGCAGCTTCCATATGGTGCTGGAATTCCGACAGCCTGGCGCGATCCCATGCAGTTTTGGCAAGGATATGGTGCACCTCGATGGTTGGACGCACGTTGAAGGGCTCGGAAGTCATTGTTTCGAACATGGAGTTGAGGAAGTCATAAGAAACCTGGCCCTTCGCATTTCTTTCAGCGTCGGGGCCAAACCTCGGACGCGACAAAACGAACGATCGCTCAAATAGCTCGAGCCAGACATTCTCCGGCACCGGGATATCATATTTGTTCGAAATAAAATCTATGGTGCGCAGCGCGGCAGGGATGTCATTGTTGGTGCCAAAGGCATGAGCTACGGCGAACAGCAGGTGGTTTGTGGGGTACAGCGGTGAGGAACGGTCGTATGGGGTCACTTCTGGAAGCATCGACTCATCGACCTGGTCTAGCAGCGCATCGACGTCAATGTTCCAGACGGTGTGCAGGACATTCTTGATTCCTTGCATATGGCCAACTCGGCTTGACGCAAGGATCACATTGACAAAGGTGGTGGTGTCCCCCGAGGTACCCTCCTGTGTCATCTCGTTGAAGATCTGCAGCACTTCTTTTCTCACACTTCGGGCAGCCGTACCGTAACCTTGCCATCCGGGGTTGGGTTCGAAGAATCTCCTCTTCCGATACAGGTAAGGGGTCATTCTGAGGCGATACTTCTCCAAGCCGGTATATGCTCTATCCCAGACTTTCGCCTCCATGTAGTAATTATAGCACTGGGAATCTGGCACCATTCCATCCTCCCTAATTGTTTGCCAGATATAGTCTGCCATGATAGCATCGCCCATTGAGCGTGCGCAATTGAGCAGGTGCGTGTACTCAGCCAGGCCCAAGGGTTGGCCGCCCGCCCACCTAATCTGCAGGATGGCAGAAAGGTTACTGGCAAACTCGTCGAAAATCGAGTCCAGTGATTTGTACTGCTTGACATCAACAGCCGACGGATGAATGGGACGATGGATTTCCCGATAGGGATCGATAAAGTAAGCCGGGGAGAGGAGATGGAAGACTTCAACAAAGGTGCTGGGTGGCATCAAGCAAACCAAGCTCTCAAAGCGAGGATCAAGCATCGCATCCATCACCTGGTCTGGTTGGCCATCTCGGAGGATAGCGTTGAAATGTCGCTTCACATCCTCAAAACTCTCGACCCGGGGACCAGCCCCAATGTCGTGCCCTCTGTCGTCTTGTGCATTGGAGATCTCATGATCGCCCAAGTCAACCTGACCAGGTTCCAGTATGTCCGTGGCTCCCCGTCCCAGCTGTGGAGCATGTCTATTAGCGAACCAGCCTTTATTCCTAGAATGATTGCTGCTGTCGTCGTTCCGATATCGAAGATGTAAATGTGATCCGCATGATCGTTGGCGGCGCGTAGGATCCCGAAGTATAAGAAGTGGAGAACAGCGAGGTAGGTGAGTTAATCGACATCGACGGTACGTAGGACACACCAAATGAGAGCCCAAGCTCTCACTGGTACGAATGAACCCCAGCATTGTGAACTGAGGACAGGAAACATGAAAGAACGTAGGGAAAAAGCCGGGGGGTGTTCAGGCCGTCAGAAGTCGGGGGGAATCGAGCTGCGACTATAAAAGCGGAGTAAATGAGGAGGTGCCGCTTGTTGTGGTCTTGGCGGGCCAGATCCCTGTCAGACTCTGTAGCCTTTTTCACCATCCATGTCCCGCGTCTGCTGTACACGCTGCAGCTTGGATCCTTCCCCCCTTCCTTTCGTTCGCTTAGCTTAACGCTTCAGTCTCTCCTTTTCCACCCACCCTCGACCTCGACATGGCCGACACCGAGGATGCGGGCACATCGTCTGTCTCCGAGCCCTTAGATCTGGTGCGCCTGTCGCTCGATGAAATCGTCTTCGTCAAGCTGCGCGGCGATCGCGAGCTCAAGGGCCGTCTCCATGTGAGTTTTACGCCTTCACCCCCAGCCCCTGACTACGTGGCTTTTACTGACAGACGATTTTGGGTAGGCATATGATAGCCATTGCAACCTGGTGCTAGGAGATGTTGAGGAGACCATCTACGTGGTGGAAGAAGACGAGAACGAGCAAGAGATCCTCCGGGTACGTCGTTCTATCCATTTACCTCGGTTATAGTACAATCGATTAGGGTGGTACTATAATAGTGCGGCGCTGGGCTAACGCAGGTTGATTGTCTTTAGACCATCAAGAAGCAAGAAGAGATGCTCTTTGTTCGAGGTGCGTTTCGCGATGCCGTTCCCGGTAGAGCCCGGGGCTTGTCATACTGACCTTTCGCGATAGGAGACTCTGTCGTCTTGATTTCTCCTCAGGCATAAGAATTGGGAGGCAATAATAAGTAGGAAGGCGGATCACATCGGATATTCTTGGGGCCACCCCTCACCCAAGCTACGAAATACGAGACCACGAAGACACCAGGCGATGTTACAGGGTTTCCAGGCTATACGAATTTATCTTTTAATGTATTCACGTACTCGGTCATGCTTGGGCCTGCAGGTTTTCTTATATCAGTTATAGAGGCATCAGGAAGGTGTAAGGCGTGTGGTATCATGGCATCATGCCATACTGGCATATGTAGCGATGAAACCAACAGCAGCGACCAGTGTTTCTGGTTTGCAACCTGGCCCAAAACAGTTAATTAAAAAATTGACTACTGTAGCGGTGACAAGACCATCATCATTCCAGCATAGCCTTAGCTGCATGGAGGGAATGACTGTGCTGAGCCGTATGACTCAATAATTTGCTTGGGGGCCGCACGAGGCGGCGATGACTCGCACTTTCCTATCGATAAAGCTTCCCCGGTTCCCTCCCCGACCCTCGCTGTCCATCTCTTCCCTCCTAGAATATCATTCACAAACCACCTTCTCATTCACCTAATTCGCTCCAGACCCTTCCTTACATCTTTATCCTCTTCTGTTTATTCTTACTCCCCTACCTGATCTCGTATCTATAGATAAAAGTATGATAACACGAATACGTGTCTGAGCGCGCCAGCGGCGATCCATCTTCCACCCGACCGAGTGACGCATCATATCGCAGATCGATAACGTGCCTTTGCTCCGAACTATTTTCTTTTGCCATTATCTTGATCATCGACCAATATAGCCATCAAAATGGGGACGGCTGGATTAAAGCCTTCGTTGGAAGAACGGCGGAGAGGCGAGATTGTGCGCATCCCCCCCGCGAAGCAATCTGGCATTCCCGCTAACACGTCGCCAACATTTAGGCCCTCAGCGAGTTCGCCGAGTACGCTGAAAAGCAACAGACCCAGCGATCGGCGCAGTATTTGCCCAGTGATAGCGGCTACGAAACAGCCAGCGCAGCTCCAGTATCTGAAGACCATGCCGAACTGGATATTCTCGACCAGCTAGACCTCACGGATACCCCGAAACCGGTCAAGTTGAAGGAGTTGCTCCTGGGCACTGGTGAACAGCCAGACCATGACATCCAAGTCCTGGCCAACATCCTACAGACGCGCATTGACGAAGGACATGGTGAGACGCTCTTCGACCTAGGTCTTGAAGATGGCGGGGATTCCATGTCCTTTGATTTGAGCCAGTGGAATACAGCCTTACAGCGCTTGCGGGAAGCGGCGGAAACCCTCCCTGCTCACTGTCGGATCCTTGTTACCTACAATGTTGGCGGGCCTGAGGAATCGCGCGTGAAGCATGAGCGATTAAAAGGCTCTTGGGGCAAGCTCTTGATCCGGCAGCCAGCGGGCACCGTGGAGGAGATGGCTGAGATCCGCATGGCAGTAGTTGGCAATGTTGACGCAGGTAAGAGTACCATGCTGGGTGTGCTGGTCAAGGGAAACCTGGATGATGGCCGAGGAAAGGCTCGACTCAACCTGTTCCGCCACAAGCACGAAATCGAGAGCGGCCGGACCAGCTCGGTAGGGATGGAGATAATGGGGTTCGACAGCCGTGGTGACATTGTAAGCAGCGCTCATGGGCGGAAGATGTCCTGGGAAGATATAGGAAGACGTTCCGCCAAAGTAATCTCCTTCTCTGATCTTGCTGGGCATGAACGGTACCTGCGGACTACGGTTTTCGGCATGCTGAGCAGCAGCCCCAACTACTGTTTACTCATGGTCGCAGCTAACAATGGCCTCATTGGCATGAGCAAAGAACACCTGGGTATTGCTGTGGCTTTACACGTGCCGGTCATGGTAATTGTCACCAAGATCGACATTTGCCCACCGCAGATTCTGGAGGAGACCCTTTCCCAGCTCAGCAAACTTCTCAAGTCGCCTGGTTCCCGCAAGATTCCCATTTTTATAAAGGACATGGAAGAAACCATTAACACGGCGACACAGTTTGTGAGCCAGCGGATCTGCCCGATCTTCCAGGTGTCCAATGTCACTGGAGAGAATCTGGACCTTGTGCGGACGTTCCTGAATATCCTTCCTCACCGCGGCCAATACAATGTGAATGCTCCGTTCGAGTTCCTCATCAATGATACGTTCTCCGTGCCCCATGTGGGTACAGTTGTGTCTGGGGTGGCCAAGTCGGGTGTGATACACGCTGGTGATACCGTTTTGGTTGGGCCTGACTCTCTCGGTCAATTCACGACTACCACGATCAAGTCCATTGAGCGCAAGCGTATTCAGGTCAACGCTTGTTTTGCAGGCCAGTCGGGCTCTTTCGCCCTGAAACGTGTCCGACGGAAGGAGGTCCGTAAGGGCATGGTAGTTCTTAAGAAGTTGGACCAGCCCCCGAAAGTCTACAGGGAGTTCGTCGCTGAGGGTGCGTCTACTACCTGTTCCCTTTCTACTTATTCTGTTGTACTGATTGATTAGTCCTGATCATATCTCACGCCACTACGATCAAGCCTCGGTATCAAGCAATGCTGCATGTCGGCGCAGTAAGTCAAACATGCTCGGTCATTGACATTGATCGTCCCTTCATTCGGGGCGGTGACCGTGCGTTGGTTGCGTTCAGATTTGTACAGCGTCCCGAATTCTTGGCCCCCGGGGATCGAGTGCTTTTCCGGGAGGGGAAGACCAAGGGACTAGGGGTTGTTAAAAGTGTGGGATACGATCCCAAACAGCCTTTGAACCCAGAGGCGAAGAATGCCGCGGAGACGAGCAAACAAGCCTGACCGGTTCCGTGGCTCTCTTACCCGATACATACATACTTTGAGATCGACATCGGCGTCCATATTCGGCTATGAGACCTTCGCAGTTTCTTCTGCGCGAATGTCAGAATGATTCAGATTTGGCACTGATATTGGTCGTAGGGTATTGCATTCTTACTACGAATTTTCATAGTGTGTTTTCATTATTTGCTTGCTTCTGGTGTGCATTTTGTGGTGGCGTTCGAATGAGGGAGACTAAGTATCTACGAGTCACCGTTCCAATTGTGCAGCCCCTAAGGGTCTCTGTCTTTGTCCATAGAATTCTAATTGACTTTGGTCTGCTGCTCCATCTCTTGCATTGTCGGTGCCAGTTGGTCGGTCCAGTGTTCCCCACGTGACAGGTGACGTTCCTTGACGTCACGGGATGGAGTGATGACATCGCGGGTTCTGCGATCGACACTATGCCCTCCTCATATGCTTGTCTGTTTGCGCTGCTTTCGCCTCGTGCCACTGACGTACTATAATGTATTGCTATTCTCTTGCCTTTCTAGAAAAACCGCATCCCGCAGATTAACCAGCCTTTTTGCAATCCCACCCACAGCTCTGACGACACAAGGTTCTTTGATTATCGCCTCCTTCCATTCATAAACGAGGCGTCCGGCACCTCTGAAGTAGCTTAAGCTTACATTTCATCCAAATATCACACAATTGATTTCAACCACACATATAAAACATGGAGACCATAAATCGAACCTTCAACAACGCCTCGAATGCTCTGTGGAACGAGGTCCATCCTAACCAAACACCAGATAGCCAATTAAACCAGCAGCATGGCGATGAGCCTCTATCTGGAATCCAAGGCAGAGGAACTGCCACCGATCCTTATGATGCCGGAAACCGTGATGGTAAGAACCTCATCAGGCTCTTCATGCTCTGTCAGAAGAATCACGAACCATTGAATGATCAAGTGAAGCTAACACCAATTAGAACAACCTGGAGCTCCTAGGACAAAGGATAACACCGCCGTCATCCCCGAACCACTTGCATCTACCGATGCTGATCACGCCCGCAACCCCAGGTCACCCAGCAATGCCGACTACGGCCCCAAGAATGTTTTCATCAGTGAGCCACACCAGGGCCAGCAGATGAACTACCCCATAAGAGGTGCTTCCTCTGGTATCAAACAAGGACAGTCTCAAGCTGCCGTTCCTGAGCAGCGAACCCAGACCTCCACCTATGGTCAAGGAAGCCATACCTCCGGCATGGGAAGCCAGTATACCCAGAAGAGCAGAAACACTGCGGGCTCGTCCTCAGCCACTAGCGGCGCGTATGCCTACTCTGGACAAGGAGTCAGGGACACCACTGCTGTTCGTGACAACACTTCCGTGGCCAGGGATCAAGGGGTCTCAAGCAAGTCAAACATTTCGGGTCCTACTGGCGCATATGCGTATTCTGGACAAGGAGTTCAAGACACCACGGATCTTCGTGAAGATGTCTCCGCGGCCAGGGATCAGGGAGTCTCGAGCAAGTCAAACATTTCAGGCTCCGGTCCTACTGGAGCCTATGCATACTCCGGGCGAGACTCTGACCTTCGTGATAATGTCCCTACGTCCAGGGATCAGGGAGTCTCCAGCAAGTCAAACATCTCCGGCCCTACTGGTGCCTATGCCTACTCTGGACAAGGAAATCAGGATGACGTGGATGCGAAAGATCAAGTGAGGGTTCCTACATCGATAAAGAAGGATACGGCAAACCAACGGACTTCAAGTGCTGCACAATCTACTCAGCGCATGCCAGATAACGCAGCCAAATCAATGCAGAAGGAGAATGAGTACGGCAGTAAAGCGGTTGCTGGAGGCATGGCTGGAGGTGTGGCTGGGGGCGTCATTGGACAACAGGGAATGAAGAGCAATGCCGACCAAGGAGCTGCTCAGAGCGTCACCGACGACGATGTCAGAACCCGCTCGATGCAGCAGGATACCACGTCTCCTAGCTCAGCGATGGCGGGGGGCTCTGTCGGAAAGCAGAGTGCCTATGGTAACATCGATACGGCACGGGATACCCAACAAGAGAGATTGTCCGCAGCCAAGTCAACTCCATCAGCATCCGAGTCCAGTCCCAGTGGAGTAGATTCAGTAAATGCAAGGAGCCAGGTGCCGAATAAAGAAGCTCGGGTTTATCAGGACAAGTCAACGCAAGATGAGAGCGGCGCCGCGGTTGGCTCTGCCCAGAAAGGCAGCGGCGCAGGAATGACCGAAGAAGACGATGTTGACTCCCTGAAGAAAGGCAAAGAGAGCGCAGATGACACCGGGGACAAGCTTCCCAAGAACACCAAAGTCAGCGAGGAAGCTCTGAAAGGCCCTAAGACTCCCGCGAGGGAGCCTTACGAGTTTGAGAAGCGTTTGGATCGTGGGTACAGCCGCTCGAAACCATCAGGTTAGTAAAGCACTGTCTTATCACCCAAGAGATTTGAGTTTGACTAACCATATGTTAGGACCCGATACCAGTAAGAGTTCCAGTGAAGGAGCCGCCGCAGCTGCAGCACAAAAGAACAAGGCCAACGGAAACAGTCACCAGCATCACGGCCCCATTACTCAGTTGAAGGAGAAAGTGTCCAAGGTTCTTCATCACAATGGTAACGGAAACGGCAACGGCACGAAGGCATAAACGAGATGCCTGATATAATATCATCATATTAATGGGTTGACATTTCGAGATTGAATGATTTCACGGATCCCACTAGTTACGAGTATCATTGGATTTTGAAACTGGACACGGTCGGCGCGGTAATGTTTGAAGTTGTTTTCATGATCACGTTCCTTATCGAGTTTGGAACACAATATCAGGAAAGGAAAATGAATGTATTCTGTTTTTTTTTTTTTTTTGCCAAATGTATTGATATCCTGGGTAAAATGCAAACTAGTTATTCTACAACCATATGTCCGCATTAGACCTAGTGTTGACAGCAGTTAAGTCCTATAGACCCCATTTTACTTGTAGTGTCTCATGAGCTACTTGTGAGGTACCAGTGCACCACTACAATACTACACTGAATCCTTCGTGTAGGATTCTCATAACGCGTGTGGTCACTAATTCTAGCTAATCGGAGGGCGACCTCGTATATACGATGCTCCTCCGATTGGGCTGCTTCCTGCAACTAAGATAGTGCCGGGTCCTTCGACTACTAGTTGATATAGTATTAAGGCCGCGCTGACTCCCCATCATCAACCACACCTTTGTCTGCTTTACCACTCATCACTTATCTCGATGTCCTCGTCTTCCGGGCCTCCCGCTCTAAAACCTCGTCGACGACGTGACAAGCCTCAATTTTCGTGCATTGCATGCCGCCAGCGCAAGACTCGATGCGATCGACTACAGCCCTGTACCAGCTGCGTCGCACGCGGTCACCCATGCGTCTATGTGGCCCGGAAACCACCAGCATCCCCATTGCATCCTACGCCCGTTGGAGCACCCGCTGGACTCCATGACCGGCTAGTCCACTTGGAGCGTCTCGTAAAGTCCTTGATGCCCGACGGAGTCAACAATGACGAGGTCCGACAGCTTGCCACCCCGGACTCCCAGCAGCAGTACTCGACCAGGGCCCGGTGGTGGTGTACTAGATACACAGTCGGATTGTGGCAGCATGCAAATCACCGATTCGGAGCTTCAGTATGTGGCCGGTGAGCACTGGGCAGCCATTCTGGATAGCATTGCCGACCTGAAGGCGCACTGTGATCGTGAAGAACAAGCCAGAATGACCGACTCTATTGAAGAAATGAGTGTGAACCCATCCCACCGACATGCGTTATTGCTCTACGGATGTGAACGGGCTGCCTCACGGGCTGAAATTATCGCCGCATTTCCACCAAAGGCCGCTGTTGACCGCTATATTTCGAAGTATTTCAACTATCTCGATCTTGTCGCTTCTGGTGAGAACCCCCTGTCATATCCCGCTCTAGCGAGAGTATCACTGATTCCGGGTGATTAGCAGCGGTCCACGGGCCTAGCTTTCTTCAAGAGGTAAGTTGATACAAACCAAACAACATCACCGACCATTCTTCCCATCGTTACTAACAAACACCATAGTACGAATCCTTCTGGACCGACTCCACAAGCACGCCAATAATATGGATTGGCCTCCTCTTCAGCATGATCTGCCTAGCGGTAATGGCCTCCTCCGTAACCGACAGCTCCGAAGAAGAGCAGAAAACCCTCCAACTCGAACTCTACCGCGAGAAAATCGTCCAGTGTCTCATGATAGGCGAGTACACCAAACCCGGCCCCTACGTCCTCGAGACCCTAGTGCACTACGTATACATCGAGTACGGAATGAACCCGGACGCGAACCGCAACATCTGGTTCCTACTCGGCCTAGAAGTCAACCTCGCCATGCGAATGGGCTACCATCGCGATCCCAGCCACTTCCCCAATCTTTCCCCACTGCAAGGCGAAATGCGCCGTCGTCTATGGACCACCGTACTAACAAGCGACATCCTCCTATCCAGCCAAATGGGCATGCCGCGAATGATCTCCGACTGGAAATGGGATACCGCCGAGCCACGAAACCTCTTCGATACAGACTTAACCCCATCTCTAACTACACTACCCCCCAGTCGACCAGAAACAGAACACACCACTACACTGGAACTCATCGCGCGAAGACGCATGCTCCTAGCCCTAGGCAGTATATCCAACCTAGCAGACGCAGTCCAACCAGCAAGCTACACAGAAGTAATACAAGCGGATAAGACCCTCCACGACGCCGTCTCTAACATCCCTCCCCCTCTCCGCTTCAAACCCCTACAAGCGAGCATGACCGATTTGTCGCAGGTGATCATGTCCCGACTGTTTCTCCAACACCTCCTATACAAAGGGCAGATCATGCTCCATCGTAGATACCTCAACATAGCAACTACCCCTTCAGGTGAGTTACACTCTGAGAATTCCAAATTCGCATACTCCCGCACCGCCTGTATCGACGCATCACTCGGCGCTCTACGCATCCAACACACCCTCGACGAAGAGACTTGCCGAGGGGGTCAATTACATGATATGCATTGGCGGATCACGTCTAGTATGACGCATTTGTTTCTGACTGCGACGATGATTCTTTGCTCGTTGGTGCATTGTGGAGGGCTTTTAGATAGGCTAGAGGAGGTGCTGAATGCTTTGAGAACGGCGAGGACTATTTGGTTGCGTCGTGGGTCGACGGCGACTTCGCGCGAGGCGGCGAGGGCAGCGGAGGTGGTTAGTTTTACTCTTGCGCGGATGGGGGAGTGTGTGGTTGATGGTGATGGTGACTTGGGGGCAGGGTTGGAGGTGGGTCGGAGTGTGGGTGTAGATGGAGGTAAGTTGAATGGTGTGGGTTAAGTTTATGTTTGCTTGCTAATGGGTGATTTGGTGACTAGTTGATGAATGTGTGCTGCCGTCAATTTTAGTGCCAGAAGACGGCGTGGGATTGGATTTTGCGTTCTCCATGGATGATTGGTTGCAGATGCAATGGCCGGATGCGGAGAATTTTGATACTTATTCCCGCTGAGGATATACCAGTTTAGTACGGGGATGTGGAGTGTTTGATTATGGCATTTGACTCTGTGAGTGGTATACCGTGTGGCCACGTTGTTCTGGTAGTAATCACAGGAACCAATTAACTCAGTAAACGCTGCCATATTTCGTATGATGCTAGTAGCTTTGTGTCGTGATCATTATCTCTATGTGACTGTATACTAATATCTCTACCGATGATCTACACGCCTGGTTGTTAACCGAGGATAAAAAACCTATGTCCTCTCAGTGGCCCTCCTTCTCCGTCTGCTCCTCCTAGAGCTGGTGATCAGCCGTTTCTGGGCAAGCAACACCAAGTAACGCTGCAGCTTGTCGCGCCTGTGGGGGGTCAGTGATGCTAGTTTCTGATGCCAAAGTAAGACTTACATCAAGAAGATGGTTGTGACGAACACAAATGGAACGGCAATCATCCAAAAGTATCTGGAGCTTGAGTTAGTCAATGCTACAGGACGGGCTGATAGACATACGCATCGCTATGTTCTATGCCAGCGAAGGAGGTAAAGTTCATGCCAAAGTAGCCCTGATTTACAGTCAGATAAGCAGTGTATACAAGCGAATAAACACGCACCGTTAGGAAGGTAAGTGGAAGATAGAAGCATGTCACAATGGTGAGTTGCTTCATACTCTCGTTCTGATAAGCGCCTAGATACTGTAAGCCTCAGACAAAATCCCGATGGCATGATTCACACTCACCAATGGTATTGAAGATCAGGTCGATCATATTGTCAGCGGCCCTTCTCATTTGATCATATCCTTCCACTATGGTTATACAATGGTCTAGCGCATCTCCCAAGTATGTATGACACATTGGACTGATGGAAACGCTCGATCCGCTCAGGCTTTTCAGGTTTGGTGTGGCCGTTCCAATGTATGGACTCCAATCATTTGTAGGAGTCGCAGTCCCGACATTCCTCAACACTCCCAGGCCAGGAGTATGCACAGGGTCGGACCGGTGGTCACGAAGGGCATTGATGACAGTCGCGATTGGTTGCATGCAGTTTCGGAGGATTGCAATTTCTGAAGTGAGGACATACAGGCTTTTGGATTGATCCACGTCTGGATCTGTCAGTACCTCGAGCTCAAGATCACCGATCACATCTTGGTAAGCTGTGGTCACCGGTATGGCCAAGTCTATGATAGCATCCAGAATGGCTTGCACGACCATACTAGCATCACACGACTGGCGCAACATCGTCTCCGGGGTGCTGAGACGTCGGACAATTGGACCCTCAATATCATCGGCACTCGTTTCGAAAAAGGAAGTCACCGTATTATCCGCATGTAAGAAAATTGAGACCTGTTCCAGAGTAACACACAGTCCCTTTGCCGCCAGTATAGCATGGCGCTCCATGAAGGCTATCCGGTCCTCATTCGGGCCACCTCGGTAACGTTGGATGCTACGAGGCGTGAACCTAACGTTGGCACCATCATCAATATTAGATACCTTGGAAGTAGACTTCCTCCTACCTGAGGGGGCATCCTTTCCAGGGTACTGTTCATCAGGGCTGTCCTCGCGGGTTTTCGGCCGGAAAAGGTCTTTCAATGCTTCCAACACAAGTGTTCTTTTAGTAGGCCTTCTCAGGGAAATGCTGCTTGCCGAACTTTTGCGCTCATTTGTCCAGTGTGTATTTTCATCTTCCTCATCCTCAGAATCACTGTCATCTTCTTTGAGTTTTATCAATTTCTGGAGTTTTAGCACAATGTATGCATGATCGGAGTACCAGTCAACTTTGGTGCGATTTGTTGCATTGATCAGGTCCTCGACCGCGAGTCTGTGCAGGCCTTTTTCGTTACCTAAGATTCTTATAGCATCCCAACTGAGTCCGTTGACGTTGATCCATCTGCATTGCACCCAAGGCTCTCTCTCCCGCGCAAGAAACGGCTCAAGGGTATCATTGTCCAGAACATATTGCCTCATTTCATGTTGCGAAAAGTCCACAACAGTGATTTCACTTGTCCCGTGTAGCTCTGCGGGCGTTGAGGCCATCCATTCCGTGCTATAAGCAGGAAGCGGCTGGCTTGGATCGATGCCTGGTTCCGTCCCTGGCTGCCAGTTCGGATCGAGCGCGCCATCTTCGCGATAGTATGAGCGAGCGGTGGTGGAGCGTCGAAGTCGGTTTCGGACAGTTTCACGGGAGTTGAGCCTGGCGGCCGTGGTGAAAGTTTCAGGGGGAGGCGAAGGCGGCACCTTAGACGTTGGAGATATGGGCGGATTGGGGGTCCGTGGATTTGCCTCGATATCAGCTATGTCCTGAGACGACTGCAGTCCCGCTGCCGACTGCGCATGATCTTGCGAGTAGATACTCATGCTTGCGATGTAATCAATGCTGCTCGTGGGTGTAGTAGAGGCACTCAGTAAGGGTGAATCGGTGCCAGCAATGAACGGCACTCGCAAGCATTGACATATGCCATACTGATTCACAGAGGTGGAATAGAAGTAACACAGAGCTGGCAAAGGCTAGTGGATATAAGCTTTTGAATAGGAGAATAGAAGGGAAAGATGGCTAAGACGGAAAGAGCGCTAATCCGTTATTCTCCTTCGCGGGGGAATGACGTCGCCGCGGGACACGGACCCAACTGGTGGTTCCATCGGCAAGGAAATCCGCATTCTTTAAAGATCGACAGATAGTAAAGTAACAGAGTGTTGCTTACACCAGAATTGGAAGGGAAAATACGGAGTAGATAAGTTTTCATCTCATTAGTGGATGGACAAGCTACTACTGCACGATCAGTCTTGGCTTCTGTAAGCTTATTCCTTGAAGCCCGGGCGCGACGGTTTAGTCTATGCAAGAGCCGTGGTATCCTCCGAGCACGCCCCAGGATTTGTCTTCCACACACAGTATGCTAAAGTATGCCGAGAACGCCTAAAACGAGACACTCGCTGTACCGATCTGGTCGGGTTAATACAAATCTCGCCGTGTCACGGCGAATCTTGCCTTGGTCCCCTTTTCCAGGTTCAAGCCAAGGTTTCTAGAATCCACCAAGCTGAAGTCACCGGTGTTATCCCTCATGGATACTTCATGAGAGTAGGGTCTTCAACACAGAGGTAACTGGCCCGATAACCATGATGCGAGGAAGTGAATGGCAGCTGTACATTCACTTCCATATCTTCAAGTCGTAACATTTCCCTTCTGTAACCCATAATGCTCCGAAAGCGAGTTGGGAGTTGCTGAATGGGACGGTCATGAACTGATATGCACAATGACTGCTCATTGCGCGGTCTCTGTCCTCTTTCTAGTCGTAAGTTTGATTTGAAGAGGTACGAGATTCCTCTTCGGACCGGGCAAGTCATTGCGCGAGAGGTATTTTCTGCACACAGGGCAAGTGCCCCGGGGCCCCTTTCCAGACATATCCGACCGCTGTGCCTCGCTGAACTTCAAGGTATCCATAATACACTTGTGACAGAAAAGATGTCCTTGATTGAGTCAGCTAGGTAGCCCGCAATGTCGCAAAACAAACTTACCACATGCAGTACTGGTAGCATCAACCGGGGTGTCCATGCAAACGGGACACTTGTATGCAAGTAGAACAGACTCCCCTTTGTTATGATCTAGGGACTGCTGTGCGAGGATAACATCTGCTCGTTGTTTGGCTTGCGTCCTTGACACAGGGTCCATATCCTCTGCCGCCGTCAGGTCAACTGCATCCGGGGGCGCATTCTCCTGTCGTCCAGAATGACTGGTACGACGGCGCTTCTTTTGGTGGCCAGAGGCTTCTAGTGCGTCTATGCTTTCGTGAGATAGCCGACGATGAGCGGGGGGTGAGGGTTCTAAGGAAAGGTGACGAGCAGCTGAAGCCCGACGCCTGGGAGATGCGCTATCCATTTTAATCAGTGCTTCGAGAGTCGATTGGATCCGTACTGTCGGGACTAGTGAGGGAGCGAGGGTAAACTCCGTAAGAGCAGCCAGGCGCTGAGAAGTGCTCTGTGGTTGTGGTGATATGTCAAGAGACTAGAAAATCCTGTACCTCTGCGGGTAAATCTTGCTGCTTCATCTCCCAGACAGTCCTGAGCAAACTCGCAGCGCAGGTAAGCGAGAAGTGCAGTTAAGGTGACGAGGGGAGGCGAGGCGATCGGAGAAATAGTTGGCGGCTTATCGATGCCCGATAACACTCGGCTGCCCATTGGAGTAGGCGGTGACATTTATCCGGAGAGAGGATAATCCGGGAATCTTCCATCATGACGCTGGGATTATTCCGCGATAGGAAAGAAAGTACGAGCGCTCCTGGAAAGCCGGCGTCCCTCTCGTCGCATTTACTATCACGCAGCATTGGCTGCGACGCCTACGTTACCATGTCATGGGGATAATCATCTTTCTATAATTCATGAAGAAAATGCTCTGGAGTCATCCCTGCACTCCCTGTCGTAGGGATGTCCTACGCTTTTGTTCGCAGAGATTGCGCTCGCCACGCATCGTACGGCCACAATCTTCATCATTGCTAGCAAGGTATCTTGCGACACAGTCTGTAGCGCATACTTCTAATGAGGCATCTAAACGGGATTCTCTTGCAGGTGGGTGTTTCAGCTGTTTTGAGTTGCGAAAGCCCTATATACTGATTTCGCAGTCCCCGCTTCCGCTAGATTCAACGAGATCGGAGTCCAACAACTAAGCGACCATGTCTACTCCCAAGTATTTCTCCAGAAAGAAGAACCGCCAGATCCAAGCTTGGTCGCTTTGTCAAAGGAACATTTGTCAAGGCACGATTTACTCGGAAAGTCACAAGATGCCGCGGAGCCCATCGCTTTTGACATGCCCGCCCTTCAAGGGCAATCGCTTGATGAGCATTTCTACAAACTGGGAATGGATGCATCGGAGCCCTATCTCGCCTATTCCAAACAGTACGCCGTGATGAACTCTCCGGAGAAGCCGCGCAAATGGATAAAACGCAGTGGATGGACAAAGTACAGCAGCGACGGCTCGTGGGAAGCGGTTGATGCACCGAATGAGGCCATGTTGACGTTCGACACCGAAGTCATGTACAAGGAGCATTCTTTTGCTGTTATGGCTTGCGCTGTTAGTCCTACGGCTTGGTATGCTTGGATATCGCCCTGGTTATTAGGAGAGTCGGAAAACCCGGTCCAGCTCGTTCCCCTCGGAGACCCATCGAAGCCGCGAATTGTCGTGGGCCATAATATTGGTTATGATCGCGCTCGCGTTCTTGAGGAGTATGATATGGCCCAGTCTCGCAACTTCTTTCTTGATACCATGTCCCTTCACGTGGCTGTGAATGGTATGTGTTCACAGCAGAGACCTACCTGGATGCGGCACAAGAAGAATAGGGACTTGAGAAACAAGATCGCGAGCGAGAGTAACTCAGTTGAGCTGGCAGCCCTACTAGAAAGTAAGATGCTCAGTGATGAGGAAGAAGAACTCTGGGTAGGAAGGAGCTCGGTGAATTCGCTTCGTGACGTGGCCAAGTTTCATTGCGATGTTACGATTGACAAGGCGCAACGTGACTATTTCGGTGAACTTGACAGAGACGGAATCCTGGGGAAGTTGGAGGAACTGCTCGATTATTGTGCAGCGGATGTTGCCATTACCCACCGAGTGTACAAGAAGGTATTCCCTAACTTCCTTGAAGTCTGCCCGCACCCTGTCAGCTTTGGCGCCCTTCGACATCTCTCTTCGGTAATCTTGCCAGTGAATGAGACTTGGAAGGAGTATATCACCAATGCGGAAGCAACCTATCACCAGCGTCTTGAGGATGTTCAGCGAAAAATGATCGAACTTTGCGAGGAAGCTCTGAAAGTCAAGGACTCTCCGGACATCTATACGAATGATCCCTGGCTGCGGCAGTTGGACTGGTCCGGCCAGGAGGTGAAGATGGTCAAAGGAAAGAAGAAAGGCGACCCTCCGCGACCCGCTGCCAGGCAGAAGAAGCCGGGTATGCCGAAGTGGTATAAAGATCTGTTTGCCACCAACACATCAGACATCAACTTGTCTGTGCGTACTCGTATCGCGCCAATACTTCTCAAACTGTCCTGGGACGGTTACCCTTTAACATGGTCTGATAAGTATGGGTGGACTTTCAAAGTCCCGCGTGAGCTTGTCAAGAATTATGAGAATCAGCCTGTCGTTCTGTGCGACATGTCCGAGGAGAAGAACCCCGAATTGCAGAATGACAGAAAACATGTTTACTTCAAACTTCCGCACAAGGATGGGCCTCAAGCACGGTGTACAAACCCTCTAGCGAAAGGGTACATGCAGTACTTTGAACGTGGAACGCTCTCATCCCAGTACGCCCTCGCCAAGGAGGCGCTAGAGATGAATGCATCCTGCTCTTACTGGATCAGTGCTCGTGACCGTATCATGGGCCAAATTGTAGTTTACGAGGACGAAGTGCGAGACCTGGCATCGCGTAGCAAGACAGACCACCGACTCGGGTTCATCTTGCCACAGATCATTCCAATGGGAACCATCACCCGAAGGGCAGTGGAAAACACATGGCTTACAGCCAGTAATGCGAAAGGGAACCGTGTCGGGTCTGAGCTCAAGGCCATGATCAAAGCTCCGCCTGGCTACTCTTTTGTCGGCGCAGATGTCGATTCTCAGGAACTATGGATTGCCAGTCTTGTTGGGGATGCCCAATTCCAGATCCACGGCGGCAACGCCATCGGGTTTATGACACTGGAAGGATCGAAGGCAGCAGGGACGGATATGCACTCACGCACTGCCCAGATCCTGGGTATCTCACGTAACGATGCCAAGGTCTTTAACTATGGACGTATCTATGGAGCTGGCGTCAAATTCGCCGCTACTTTGCTGCGTCAGTTTAATCCGTCCATGTCAGAAAGGCAGACCCAGGAGGTTGCAACAAAACTATATAAAGAGACGAAGGGTACTCGTACGACTCGTCGTATACTCTGCGAAGGTCCATTCTGGAGGGGCGGGACCGAGTCGTTCGTCTTCAACAAACTGGAGGAGTTCGCTGAGCAAGAGAGGCCCAGAACGCCTACGCTAGGAGCCGGAATCACTGAAGCGCTGATGCGGCGCTTCATCAACAAGGGAAGCTTTATGACATCGAGGATTAACTGGGCCATTCAGTCGTCTGGCGTCGATTATCTCCATCTCTTGATTGTCGCCATGGACTACCTCATTCGTCGCTTCAATATCGCCGCTCGTCTGGCAATCACTGTCCATGACGAAATCAGATATCTAGTCAAAGACGAAGACAAGTATCGAGCTGCGCTGGCATTGCAGGTTGCCAATGTGTGGACCCGCGCGATGTTCTCGCAGCAAGTCGGGATTAACGACCTTCCCCAGTCCTGCGCCTACTTCTCAGCCGTGGACATCGACCACGTCCTGCGAAAAGAGGTTGATATGGACTGTGTAACCCCATCCCACCCGCACAAGATTCCCCACGGTGAGAGTCTTGACGTCGCGCAGCTCTTGGACAAGAACGAAAAGGCATTCCTCGATCCCACCATCACTCCCATCTCACCACCCAACCCTCAGCAATACGAGTACACGCCACGACCGTCAGTCATGTCCGCACTTCAAACTTCTCACCCTGCTTTTATCCGCGCTCAGATCTCGAAGGACGACAACGAACTCCGAGACATAATCAAGGATCTTACTAAACAAAAGTCCACGCTGACGCCCCCAAACGCGCGTTCGCCCATCAACCGTGCAAGAGCCTCTGGCTCGGTGGCAGCAGAACCACAAAAGGCCATTCTGATGGACATCGGACCAAGTCTCTATCCTGATTTCAAAAGCCTTCCCCAAGGGAGCCGGTCTCCCCAGGTTAGCTTCAACCGTCAGAATTGGAAACCAAGACCATCTGCCCGAGCTTAGTGGTCGTGCATGGGCGTATCCTTTCTCCCCACCCTTCACCATTTTACTGTATATATTAGCTGACTTCATCGTTCTCTGAGAACGGTATGGCCTTTCTTTTTCATCTCATCTTTTGGATCTTCTTCTATGAGTTGTATTATGTCGAAAATCGTTCGTGAAGCATTGGGCGGCGTCCAGCGGATTCACGGACTATGATCTATCATCTATGTCAGAGTAATCGAGGTGTTCCTATGGTGGTATTAATCATGATCTTATAAACAAGCAATGTAAATATACAAATAATCGCAATAATCGCTTGTAGCTCCATTCTTTAAAATCCAAACCAATATCTCCTCTACAGTATTATATTATACTCTTCCTTTTCAGTCTCTCCTCCCCGGATCCAGCGTATTCCTCCGACTCATCCCACTCCTATCCTTCCCCCTCAACATAGCATCCCCTTTCTTCCCCAGCACCACCTCCAGCGCCTGCACCAACGCCGTCGAATCATACCGCATCCCAAGGCCCACATCCTCCCCATTAGCGCCAACGATCTTCCTCCCATAAAGCCGCAACGTCTCGATCCCCATCTCCGCAAGCCGATCCTTATCAACACGGGGAGTACCCGGACCATCCAAATGCAGAACATGCGTCACATACGCCGAATACGGGAGTCGCTCCTCCTCCTTTCCCCTCTCCCCATCTTCCACGGCACCAGCACCAGCACCAGCAGAAGGATCCATATTCAACGGACCCCTACCCCGACTCTCCTCCCCAGCCCGGGTAATAGCCTCTACGAAGCCCGAAGCCGTAAAGGGCTCATGAGACGGTCCCGTCTCGCGATCCAGAGACCCATTCAGAATGAGGATCTTATGCCTCGCTGGGCCGGTAGCGATGGCTTGACCAACGCCACGGAGGATAATAGAGGGAATGATGGAGGTATACAAAGAGCCAATGCTATATATGATAGCCTGAGCGTCATGGAGAGATTCGATGACGCGGGGGTTAGCGGGCGGTTGGATTTCCTGGCCGTAAGGGTTGATGTACCAGATGCGGGAGATGCGGGAGGGGAGGTCCTGGGTATCTGATTTGCTGAAGGAGATGTTTTTGTGGCGGAGGGTGGGAAGGAAGCCTGGGGGGTGGTCGTCGTCTTCGAAGTAGGGTGGTGTTGGTGTTGATGATGGGTGGTGGAGGGGAGAGTTTTCTGTGCCGTCGGCGAGGAGGGGGCGTGGAGAGCGAAGCGGGATAGCTTCGCAGGGGTGGGAGATGCTGTTTTGACCTACGATGATGGTTCCGTCGGCCAGAGAGGCGGAGATGTGGTGCGAGAAGTTGGAATTGATGGCTGGGATGACTCGGACGAGGTCCCAGGGCACGCCGCCGATGCTGCCTAGGAGGTAGATGGCGCTTTCGAAGCTACCGCTGAAAAGACGGGCTCCGGTGAGGAAGAGGTTGCCTACGCTGGCGGAGGTGAATTCGAAGGTGGAGGTTGGGGGACGGGCACGCTTCAGGATCTCCAGGTTTAGGAGGTTGAAGAAGGAACGGATGAGTTCCCGTTTGGCTGGGGTGATGGCGGCCCAGAGGTTGGAGGTGCCATCTACGATGGAGTGCCATTCTGCGTGAGCGAGACTGGCGTCGGCTGGGAGCCGGTGGTTGAAGAGAGCTTTGATGGCTGCTCGTTCAGAGTTGGGAGGCGATTCGGGGATCAGTCGGACGAGGCGGCCTGGTTGGGTTGGTTAGAGATGTGTGTTAGTTAGGGTGGACGTTGGTATGTGACTCACTGCGCACGTCTCCTATACCAGGGCCGCCAAAGATGCGGATTAACTCGGATGAGGAGCCCCCATTGTCGCTGATGGGGATGATGTAGCTAAGGGAGCAGTGTTTGCTCCCGCGCACGGCATTGAACACGTCAACGAGGTTATTCGCGGCACTGCCTCCGGAGAAGACCACCAGGCCCCGGTTGGGTGCAGAGGCGGACGACATTGGGATGATGGTACTAGGATAGAGGTTGAGAGATGTGGACTAGGTTATTAGTAACTACATGCTTGTGTAGAGAAGACACAAATACCTTACGGCCCCTTAATGCGAATGTAGCACGAGAGGGCAGGTGACAAATGCGGAAGTCCCTGAAGTTTGGCTTATCGCCACGGCCCCGCAGAATAACGGCCACTTCATTATACATGATTGGCTTGAGCCTACTATATATATCCCCCATGTCTTATTATAACGCTTAATTGTAGATAATTCACACTTAAATATTTACAATAAGAAAGAAATATGCCATTAGATTTACAGATCTAACTTTGTGTGGGAAAGATGTACCAGACGAAAGACAGATTCACGCGTATGCAGCCCAGCCTAAGATGAAGGTCAGTTCCGTTCTCAACCTTGGGAGAGAAAACCAGATCAAACTTACCACAATAGAGAACAGCAAGGTTCTTCTCATCAGTGGCCTGCTGAATCAGTTCGTTGACTGTTGCTGTCACACTCAACGTCTTGCTAAGCTTCTTCGCGACAACCGTCAATGCACGATCAGCCTCGCTGGGCTCGTTGGTCGACTGTTGATCGTTGTTGGCCCCAGGGATCACAGGAGGACCTCCATCAGCTTCCTGTGCATCTTGCATTCGCTTCATTCGTAGAGGTGATACAGTCCAACTATACAGCGGGTCGTACCGCAGCACATCGAGAATGGTCATGATGCTATAGGACTCCTCGCGCAAGGCCTCCAGAGTAAACTCGCAACACCGTCGGAAGACACCCTCGGTCTTGCTGATGCCCATGCCGTCGACCAGATCGCGTGTTAATCGGAAAGGAACGACCTCCGGGACGGGCAGAACTCGCCCTTGCTCAAATGCTACACCCAGATCGATATGCACCACTTCACCCGTTCGCTCATCCAATAGAATGTTATGGCCGTGTCGGTCCCCGAGTCCCAAAACGTGGCCCAGGATGGAGATGGCGGCGGTGCTCCGTGTGTAAGCTAGTCGCTTGCTGAACCAATCATCGGGGTTATTAAAGTTCTCCATGAAGAAGAACCTCATGACTGGATGGAAATGCTCAGTGACCTGTCGATACGTTCGCACTCTTTGTTCAAATGATCGGGTCTGAACATCTGCGATATGTTTCCGGGCCACGTTTGGTTTCATGTCCTTCGGAAAGTATCGTTGATGTGCTGGCATCAAGAAATCGTGCAGCGGGATCGTGTGAGGAACAAACTCTATGATGCCTGCATTCGATGTGAGAGGCAGCACTTTGTAAGTGCGAATGCCCAAATTCCGCTGACGAGTGACCTGATGGTCTTTGAGGAGGCTGCTGACTTGCTCGAAGACTTGTTCCATGATAGCGTCCTGGCGCAAGTCATCGTTTCCTCCTTTGAACTTGAGGGTTGTTAGTCTGATTATCAGCATCAATAGAGGTGAACAGGCTTACCAATTGCTTGTAGCGCGATCCATTGCTAGCAATGGCCGTGACAATTTTTGGCGCGCTAACGCCCGAGGCAATGGTAAACTCGGGGTTATACTTCACCAGCTTCGGGACATCGCTGTAGTCACAGTCAACGCGTATATCGATCTTCATAGTAGGCGGCGGTAGGCGCTGTGTTGCGGCATCCTGCTCGAGCCGTTCTCCAGTGGAAAGCTTTTTCAAGGGGACTTTGGCGCCACTTCTGTACTTGTCGTTTGGTTTTTCGACGGCAAACCGCACATAGCTGATGTTTGCATTATGAACAGCCACCCAGGTTGGTCCCATGCGTTTATCGTTCTTCAAACAATCCACCAGCTTTCCAGCTGCTCTGTTTCGAGACAGGGCTGACTGGTCTTTGCCGCCCTTGGATTTACTGCTAGCGAATATTTGGTACATGCCATGATAAGGATGCTCGACACATATACGAAAGATCAAGGCGAAGAGCATTTTCTGGAACTCATCCGAAACGTCCAACAGGCGGGAGGTAAGTTGGTTCATCAAGGGTGCGAACTTCCGGCTTGGGACTTGGCTGATATACTTGGAAACCGCCATGTTTCCAATTGTGCTGGCAGATTTGTCCAGCCATAATGCACAGAATCGGAGCGCATCGTTGTTAAAGCTTTCACTCTCTTTCAGACAAAGGAGGTAATTCTCCAAGCATTGTTGAAGGAAGGCCTCGCGACTGCGCCGCAGACGCTGATATTCGCGATCATCAAGATCAAACCACTGCTTGGTTTTCGCCCGATGATATTTGAGAGCCTCTTTTTCTTTCCCATGGGCCGATTTCATCATGTCCTCAAGTGCGTGTACCTCCCTTTCTTTACGGTCGCGAAGTTGTTCGATTCGCCTGAAGTCTTCTAGGCCGTCTGGGTTTTGTAATTGCCGGTCGCAGAACATGGCAAAGCCATGGTAGACCCGACCAACATCTTCGCCAAGCGAGCGGGTTTTAAGCTCCTTGACAGCAGCAGACAGGTAATCTTGAACGATAGTATCCGGCTTTTCCAAACGTGCCTCAGCAACGTGATGGCCCTGGTAGATGTTAATACTGACACCGATGAGGATAACAACTTGTGACATACCAGGGTTACAAGAAGTTCTGCACGGCTTATCGGAATAGCTTGTTTATGCAAATCATTCCGTTCCCTAAGCTGCTGCAGAATTTGGATCGACGCTGCCATCTCTCCTTGATCCCATAGAACATTGGCTAGATCAAACTTCGCGGCACCTTCGATGTTGATACCTAGGGTGCTGCATTTGTGTGCAAGCTTCGAAAGGCATACAGCTGATTTCAAGGAGGCCTGGGAGATACCATGATCTCGCGCCACTTTGAGTGATTGACGGATAACCTTCACTTCCAGTAATTGAGCGTCACGATCACTTATGTTGATGGCAGTCTTCAAGAAGTCTTTATTTTTGATCGATGAGAACAAAGCCTCATGACAAGTCAATATCTCGCCAACATCACTAACACTGCATTCGTCAGACCTGAATTCATCACACGGTCATCGTCCCGGAGACCTACCTTGTTGTCTTGAGCCAGGAGTCCCTGTCCACCATGGTTTGCCACTGGCTGCTTACGTCTTCAGTTGATGCAGAGCTCAGTACATCACAAACTTCAGTCATTACACCCAAAGTCCGCATCGCTGTGCGCAAGGATGTTGCTGAACGACTAGTGCTGGTCAGTAGATCTAGGCTGGATAAAAGACACTCGTCAATAGAAGCAAAAACATCATTGAGCGTTCCAGATATGTTAAGGCTTTGGAAAGCCCGAAATACGGATGCTGAAGGTGAAGGACTCAATGGGGAGACAGGTATATCCCATCGTCGCAAATCTTTTGCGGTTTGCAGCATGCTTTCAAATGAGCCCGACGTGTCGCGGGAGCTGCCAGAGATGGTGAAAACTGAATTGGCAATGCCTTGAAGATTTGTAGAGTTGAGGGCTTTCAAGACGCCATGGACATTGGCGCTTTCTCCCATCTGTAACTCGCTATCGTAGTGCGCGCTCTGGAACAATAGATTTTTGAACCCTGAGCTTTCGTGCTCGAGTCTATCCATAACAGCTTCCAACGATGAATCCTGCTGGATACCATAGAAAACGTCTGGATCGTCTATTTTGCGGAATATCTCATGCAATATCTCCGGTGCCGCTTCAAACTTTGCAACGGATGAGCGACGTGAGGTAGAGGCTATACGCGATGCAGAGATTTCCAGGAAGAGCAATCCTGTTTTGGGTAATCGGCACTTATTGGCAGCCGACGATGCTTCTGCGTAGTCAACATCAAGCCACTCGTCTCTTTCCACTATGGTCGACTCCTCTGGTCTCGGCTGGTTCCTGAGATAGAGGATGCAGTTTATCACTAGCCGTGCATGAGGAATAGTCTGGTCATTAACTTGCCGTAGCACTTGTCCGAAAATTTCCGAGATTGTCTTGCGGATGTTTACCTTCCCATCATCTTCCGCCAGCAGGACGTCATGAAGAATGTATGGTAGGATTTGAACTGCTAAGTCAGGTATAACGCACAAGATGGTGCGCAAAGGTCCAATGACTGGATCTTTTGAAGCCGAGTCCGACAAAAACAAACCGACACTGCGAGCGAATCGTCCAACAGGAACGTCTGGATCCCAAATAAGGGCAGTTCGGCTTTCTGCCACTGAGGTTGGCATGGGCATTTCCGGGCATTGGTAAGGGCTCCATGTGAAAGCCTTTAAAAGCGTCGAGGGCACTATTCTTCCGCAGGGTTCAAACTCCGGGGTACTCCCAAGATTGCTGACAATGAGTTGAATTGTACGTTCAACAAGCCCGACTTCCAGATGACTGCTATTTTGTAGCATACCGCAAAGCGCCATGAGTATGCTAGCCTTCGAGCGATGAAATGGGCTCGGCAGTGACTGAGATGATTGTACTGCGAAAAGTTTCGGGTCTTGTTCTCTTAAGAGGATGTCACTAATTTTGCCTGTAGTAGCGAACGCTCTCCCGATGACTCTAGCTGCCCAAAGCTTGTACTCGGTACCTGGGTCGAACTTTTGCAGGGTTTGGCAAATAGCAACAGCATGTGACATGACAACCTGATCGTCACCAGAGACATTGAGATGGGTTTCAGGGGATTGCTTGCTCTCGGTGCATAACAATGATATGACGTGATCGGCAATTGGGCCACTTAACAGGCTTGTTTTTGAATTTTGGTCTTTGAGGACTTCTAGAAGCAAATCATGTTCCTCCTTACTGCCTTCAGAGCCCTCATTCGCAGGGTTGATGCCCTGAGAAGAAGCAACCAGACGTCTGAAGAGCTCATTCTTCTCAGGCTTGAGGCCAACGGGTTCATATGTTTTAAGGTAGCTTCCAAACCAATCGAGAAAGAGTTTTATATTCGCCACGACAGTTTCGACTAGACCAGGCTGAGCTGTTTCTGTCGGAGGAGCAACTAGAAATCGTCTCAGCGACAAGAGTGTAGTGACCGCAATCCCGGCCATGAGGCCCGGGCTTTCACATAGATAAGCCTTCCCGGCTTCTAACAGGTACCAGAAGATACCCAATGTGTCTTCCGCGCAGAAGATGTCAACCAAGTATGGTCGAAGGGCGTGTATCACCATGTCAAACGGGTAGTCGCTCAGCATCACGGACCCAGCAATGCTCACGAGTATCCTGATTTTTCGGATAACTGAGCAAGCATGGAGAGAGCCAAGGGCGGGATGAATTGATTCTAAGAGTGTTCGACAAACATAAGTTGCCAAGGTGGGGGTCCATATGGTCCCAAGGTCATATCCACTCCGCTTGCAGAGAAACTCAAGCTCGTCCAGGAGATAACGCGCTCTGAAAGAAGGCTGCTGATTTGCAGGCAAAATGATACCAGAAGTACTCTTCTCGCTTATACGTCTTAGGACTGCATGCGGGTCCTCAAAGCCCTCACGCTTCAGAAACGCCCTCTCGATCTGTTCGTATTGATCCAGTGTGCCAAAGAAGATTGCTATCATTTGCGGAAAGTGAGATTCAATCAGAGACACAAATTTGTCGGTCCCCAGTAGCTTCTTCATTCGGTTCTCCACACCTCGTGGTTGGCTTCCCTGTTCAGGAGGAGTACTAATATCCCGTGCTATACTGTATGCTTCTGCCTTGCAAAAAGAGTCCACTACAAGGTGATCAAAGGGCACATTGGTGCAAGCCGAAAGCTTTGCTCCCTCGGTTTCATTTGCGCGCATCATCACCTGCCCGATTATCTCATCCTGGACGTCTATAAGCATCTCTTTGAGACTCTTGTATCCAAAGATGCTGAAAGGCATGCGCATAACGGATTGTTCCTCAGTCCAAGTGTAGATAATTTGGGACGAAAACAGTCGAAAAAGTTGCTTTGCATCTTCAAGGCCAAGTGTTTCTGCAACATCCCGTAGGCAGTTTTCCGCATAGCGAAGTGAGTTTGGGACCTTGGCAGCGGTCTCAAACATATGATAGATGCTTCTCCGGAGCAGAGTGTGCCATCTGGAAGCGAGACGAGCCAAAATAACCAAGCGCAAAGCGATACCTTCATCCCAGTCTGAATCTCGGGGAAGACTGTCCAACACGTCGTCTAGGATCAGATCATGTTCCGTGAGAGAGAACTGACCGAAAAGTGAAGGGATGAGCTCCCCAGCATAGAACTTGGCTACGGCGTCTCCTTCTCGAATAATGGTGAATAGACTCGTTCTAGGTGACGGGCTAGACGAACCGCTTGAATACGTGACGTTGTGAGAAAGTAAGTCACTCAGGAGCTGTGTAAACTCGATAAGTACTGATGTGGAGGCCAATTTCTTAGCTAGGAGCACCTCAGTAAACCAAGAGTATATGTCGGTCGCCGAAGCATGAAAATCGTCATCTTCTGAGCCAGTCCACATTTCAACAAAGCTGCCCATCATGCGTAAACAAAGTACGTGAGAGCTTTCGCAGCGCTCCATCTCGTATGATTGCAAGCATTTCTCACCAAGGTCTTCGAGTATTCTTAGCAAAGAATGCCGTTCCACCCCATCGCATACACATGCGCGATATACATGCGGTAAGAAAATCTGCGCTGAGAGAATGTCAACCTCGTCGAAACCGGTCAGATATTCGATAAGATCATCATGGAAGGGATGTTCAGAAGAGACGGAAGAGGCATGTATCCTCTGAAAGATGGATAAGTAGATGGTGATGCTGCGCTGTAAGATTGCAATATCTTGAAGTACGTGCGATGTTTCACGATTTCTACTGAAGATATGCACGAGCTCCGTCGATTGGTCGTAGGTAGTGAGGATAGGATCATCCAAATCCATAGCCTCTTCGCTGCTCAAGAGTAACACTTCTTTCTGCTTTTCCCGGTAGCTTTCCAGTAAATTGGCGAGGGAGGGAACCAGACTGGAGAGAGCATCTATAAGAGCCGGACTGGAACGAGGGAGGAGTGCATTGGGCACAAGTAGGGGAGTCAGAGTCATCAAGCATGCGTGAATAAAGGCGGGTTCTCGAGAAGCGAGGAAAGAACACAGCTTTTCCCAAAGACTTTGATTGTTTTGCTGTATGACAGACACACGGTTTGCAGGTTGCTGAGGGAGACATGCCATATATAATGCAATAGTGACACAAGATGATGTGACTATTTGCACTAGATCTACAGTTATATGGTGTGTTTTGTCTTCAGATAGTGCTTCCCAGGTCTGCAGAAGCCCTTCAACTTTGGTTTGCAGCAGATCAAGGGCGATATTGTCACTGGAGTCTTGTCGAGGAAACTTCTCCAGGGACAAAGTCTCCTGCGGCTCCCAGTATTCGGCCAAATCCAACGACCCTTGAAGGTCAAAGATATAGTTTAGGAGCCGTTTGTTCTTGAGATAAAAGTGCCAACCTCTAGCAATGAGTCCTACCGGCCCTATGTAACGGGCCTTGGGTAATGTGAAGGGCCTGTTGGCACATGCAAAGAGCATGTTCAGAAGGTCTAAAGGACGTGCGAACATAGCAACTTGGGCTATCTGTAACCGATCGGCTAGAGCACCTAATGATACAGGTCAGCGAAGATGATATGAACGCAGCTTTGGGAAGAATTTACCGGTTCCCCAAGTTTCCCTCAACCAGGAACAAATTTTGTTGGAGGCATCTGGTACTAAGCCCGGGTTTATTTGCGAGGTGATCCGAAGTAATGTCGCCCAAAATGCTAGTGATGAATCGGAGATGGTTGAGGGGCCATTTGTATTGATTGACGTGAGCATGGAGCTTGTTGCCTGCGCGACTATTTGGTAGTCTAGAAGATTACGCTGAAGTATAATGTTCAACAGGTGGCAAGCAGCTCTGGCTGTTGCTTGAGAAAGAGAAACATGGGACGCCATCTCCCATGCGCGCTGCCAGCAATGTCTCAGCGATTGAGAGCTTGCATCAGAGCTACAAGCAATACTATTTGGATGATTTGTGTCAGTCGCAGATTTACCTTGAAAGCTAATTGACTCACCTTGCAATAGCTACCATCGTCCAGGAAGCCGTTGTGGCATTATCATCCATTATATGGGGAAGCAATCGCTCGAGCAGAGAGAGTTTTGACTCGGTGGTGGCGTAGCTCCTAGGGAGAAAAGGTATTAGCTGAAGAGCATATAGCCTCCTCATTCCAGAAGACACCGTTGAATCACGGAATATATCTTCTATATGCGAGGCGAGACGCTGCCTTTTGGTTGCAGCCTCTCCGGATGTGGGATACAGTAACGACTGATCGCGTAACTCCTCTGCTAGTTCGAGGAACTTGGCTATAATCCATAACGTCGTCCAATTGGGTTCAGATCTGGCACCTTCAAAACGCGGCCATGCTGAGTATTCTTGCTGTTGCTCAGAGCCACTGTGGTGGAACATTAATTCATCCAGCTGTAAAATCTCCTTTTCAGAACGTTTGGTATACTCCGTATACAGGGTTTCCAGGAGTTCCTCAATCACACGCGCAATCAACTCCGATGGATCTCTCCGGGTGGCATCAATCAAGATAACCGCACAAAGCATGACAGTGACAAGCATTTCATCTTTCAGACCTAGAAACTTAGTTGCCCAAAAACGTTTAATTGCCGGTACGAGGTCCAGAAGCGACGACCTCGCAAGTTCAGATTGATCGAATAAAATCTTCATGACAACTGTGTTTACGCTAGCGAACGCAGCTTGGTGTCCACTCCCAGCGATCATCGACGACCCCACGAACTTTGTGAGCCCATGAAGTACACGCTCGGCTGCTTCTTGAATTGGGGCGCTTGGGCTCCCGACCAAAAGCTGGATACAGACAACAGCTTCCGTGGCCGCGCTGGTGTCACCTTTTGGCTTCTCACTCACAGTGGGCATGGGAGTTGATCTGGCCGGTGTGGAGGCCCTGCCTCCAGCAGAGAGATATCCATCCAAGAAGGAAGAATGCCTCTCTCGAATCGTAAGACCCTCCTGATCAGTGTGAGAACTAATACTTTTTAGACAAAAGTCCATGACTTTCTCCCATTCACTAAGAGCAAGATGCTCGAGGTGAGGAGGATGGCGCAGGAGCGTGACCAAACATTTAGCGTAGTCCACACTAAGCAGTTCAAAGAGCGAGTCGCTCCCACGGCCTAGTAGAGTATCGGTAATGTGATCAACGATTGCACGAACAGACTTCGTGCGCAGATTGCGTAGGAAAACATCAACAGCGATTCGAAGGACAGATGCACAGGATGACAAGCGACTTGCAGAAGCTCCCTTGGAATTGGACCGATTGTATTGAGACTTCTCAACCGATACAAACCGGAATAATGACTCAAAGATCTTGTGGCAAGCCTTGTCATTCAGGGAGTTTCTAGATGTATGCGAACATGTCAATAGCTGTCCGACTCCACTGCATATACATACGGAGCAGCACGAACACTTTACATACAATTTTGAGTTTCTTCTATTCTTCAGGAGTATATGCTTTAGATCTCGTCTGAGTCAGAACCGCACAGTCAGGGAATCCGGTATATGTGCAGGACAAACCAGCAAGCCCATCTGAGCGCTCTCTGAGCTTCTCCGAAGCCAGAAGCGCAATGGCCCCATCTAAGGTAATGTCGCCCATGATGGATGTGAGGGGATGCACAAGTCAAAGGAGAGCAGAAGAGCTACGTAATTGGCAATAATGCCATATCCGGTTTGTGGCCGTCTAGAGAATTTCAAGACATCTCAGGGACACCAGGGGTAAAGCGGGGAAAGAGCCTTTAGAATCATCAATGGCCCAAAAACCATTATCGTTTGGTGTTTTGGATGCTCCGAATCTCCGAAAGTCTTTCTTTCTGTCTGGGGCGCGGCGGGCGGTAAGTAAAGATAGGTTGATGTGAGCTGAAAGCTCCGCCGCCCGCCTTCAGACCGCCGGAAGTTTGATCGCGTCCTCCGACCTTTTTTGGCCGGGACAAACACATCAGATCTTCCGACTTGCCGGTGCTCCTCGCAGTTCGCGCGCACACCTTTCAAGCATGGAGGAAAGAGATGCTGCAACGGGCCTTCGTGGCCTGTATCAGGATCTCTCTGCTCTTTCAGCTTCGTCCTTTGTGAACATCGAGCGTCTTCGAGTCGAGCTGGAGACTCACATCGATGATTTCAAGAAGCTCCTCGACAAACCTCCAAAGAACAACACAAGTCGCCAGGCGGTCCTCTCCGGTGAGTTTGATGAGCCGTCATTCATGAATTTTCATCGATGCGCTGACCTTGCAATGTGATATAATATAGGTAAAATTACCGTCGACGACCTCGAGTACTCAATCAATGAGGAATTTCAACAAGGAGCGTTAATGCTGGCAGATGCACTGAATCTCGATGAATTGCAAGCGGCAATGCTGTTTATGGCGGCGCAGGAGGATGCTCACGTCTTGGATCGGCCTCCCGTCATCGCTGCGATCATGCGATTCCACGAGCGCCGACAATTCTTGCTCGACTCTCTACGGCTTATTTTCCAGGAGTCCTTCGAAGTGGAGCGGGAGATGACACAGGTTCTCATGCAGGAAATGCTGGCTTTCGTGGTGGAAATAAAGGATGGGCCTTTGCGGAATGCGTCACTATATACACGCAAATGCATGAAGTCGATGGAAGACATTGAGAACTGGCTTGTCCTCCTCAACGAGCAAACCCAGAAAGCGTCCATTGTTGGTCAGTCAGCGGAATACGACATTGTGGAGGCTCTCGAATACCAACGCAGCAGCTTACAGCAACAACACGAATCCCTCGGTGCTGTGCTATGCTACCTATTCAAAGGACCTTACACCAGTTCGGAGGACCTCCGCTTACTTCTAGACCACCTTCGGAAGCTCGAACGTTTCGATGGACTCCTTATTCACTACCTTCCTTGCATAATTGCGTCTTTTGTCCAGCATGGGTCTCCGGAAAGCTCTAGTTCCTATAGGGATGCTAGGAGCCTGCATACAGCGATCACATCCTCCAAAGACGTTCAGCCTTGGAAGATCCCCACGTTCCACTCTGCCGTCATCGCACTATGGCTCGCTGTCTACAGTGGGTGGGATTTCGATGGGCCTGCATCTCCTCTCCAAGGTGTGGACTTGGAAAAAGATTCAGAAGAGCGCACAAAGATGTTTATGACTGCTCTGGATGATGGAGGCCTCGAACTCATCCTTGCCGTCTGCTATGGCGTGAACGATGAAGAATGGGCTGATCCGGCTCGTAGTGAACTGGTCACATTATTATTGAAAGAAAGCGCGTCGGCAACACTTGAAACTGATAGTTGCTCGGACTTCTCAAAGGTGCTTCTAATGGAGAATTTCGAGGCTTTTGCCGAGGCATGCATAGCGAACATGCCCGATGCGGTGCGAATGTTGAAGACGGAAGAGGATTCGCAAAGACTGGATCATCTTACTGCTTTGCGGGACGGCTTGACTTCAAGCCTCCATAGTGGCCCGGTAGAGGCCCGAACACATCTTGAGTCGTTCTTGATGATCATGGCATTCGCGTTCGAGCATCGGCCAGACTCCGCACAGGAATTCTGGGCTGATCCAGATGGTAACCTTTATGGTTTCCTCCAATGGGCATCGAAACGGCAAACTGTTCCCAGGGTCAGCGCTTTCTGCGAGTTACTGTGCTCCATCTCCGTAGGCGAGGATAATGCCACTGCGGCCCATCGATTTTTGTCTGAAGAGGACAAGTTCATGTCCGCGAAATTCAAACGATCTACGTCCATGAACTGGTCACAGATGTTCGCCGAGCTTCAACTGTACGCGACGAGAGTTACTGAAAAGCCGTCTACATCGCAGGCAATCCTGCGGTCAAGGAAACTCGACCCGGCTGATATGAGCGAGCCGGAGAGTCCGGTTATGTTGACATGCTACCTGAGGCTGCTAGAGCATCTGAGTAAGCAGAGTGCTACGATACGAGACTGGCTGCTTCATCACCCTACATTTAATGTCGTCGGTACGCTGTTGACGCTTTGCAGTGGGCCCATCCCTACGCATTTGCGAGCAAACGTCTTTGCAGCACTTGCGGCCCTGATGACAGATAGAACCTCTCACAATGGGAACGAAATGTGGCTTGCTATCGACCAGTGGATTTCTGGGGGTTCTATGAGTGCTTCCAACCTAGGGAAAGTCCCGGTCGTTTCCAACCCGCTTGTGTGGCATGAGCAACAGGCCTTCCAAAGGATTGGCGAGAGTTTCGATCAAGCCAATGCCTTCGTTCGGCTCGTTTATTCGCTCATCTCCCCTGCTCTCGATTCAGCTGATTTTCACCTCTCCTTGCCGTTCCCCGAGAGCCTGGGTTCGTCCTATCGGATGCCAGGCATTGAACCTTACATAGACTTTGTCATGGGTCAGGCTCTTTCCAGGAAAATTCCGGATCTGAACGAACGGCAGACTCGCTTCTTGACTTACAACTGCCTGGACTTTATTGTGACATGTCTGCAATCTTTCAACGAAAGCCTGGTCTCCGTTCTCAGCCAGCCTACGATATCCACTGATAGTGTTATCAAGCAATCGACATTCGTCACCTACATTCGTCTTCATCCCTTTGCACGAGTCACGGAGTGGCTTTTCAATGAGGACGTGATCAAAGCTATCTTTGCTACTGCCCATCAAGATGTAAATGAGGTTGCAAAGGCCTCATCAGACTCCGTCCTCGTCCAGTCCTTGCTCCGGAGCTTGGAAGTCATGGACATGATGATCGACCTTCAATCGACATATTTCAATATTGTGAGGCCGGCAATCAAGGCCCAGACCGGCACAAGCAGAACAAATGTGGCGAACTCTGCGCTGTCAGCTTTTGAGGATAGCATACTCAACAACCTGTCCATAATCCCTGCGTTGTGTCTTTACTGCAGCACCGGGCACCAGCAACTCACCGTCACGTCAATGGCGTTGCTGGAGAAGCTATCCAGCTCGAGAAAGCTGAACAAGATCACGTCTCCGGAGTTGTCTAAGTGGCGTTCACCGAACAAGATCGTCGAAGTTCTTAGTGCTGAGGTAGATCTCAACAGTGTCTCGCGTCCTCTTGTGTCTCAGATGCAACCCGAGTCAAGAGAGATAGAATCTGGCCCACAGTCGCCGGGTTATATTATCAGGGAAAGCCTCCTGGCACTTCTCAACAGCTGTCTCAGCACGATTAATGACCGACCTACGATAGCTCACCTGCTCCTTGGGTTTAACAGCATCGGTAACATACTTGACATTGCTCCCGACAGCCTGTTTGCTGATAAGATGTCTCTGCTCCATGCTGTCATCGGATTCTTGCAAAACTACCCTGACGAGCTGGATGGCAATATTCTCCCTTGGCTGGTGCATGTCAAGCGCATGGCCTTTGGAGTATTGAAGCACCTTTGGTCTTCTAAACTTTCTTCCTACTTCACACTCGCCGAGATGCGTGGCAGCCGCTTCCTTCTCAGTATGTTTGCGAGTCAGCCGATCATAGGGCCAAACACACCCTGGGATGGATTTCTGATCGGCACGCTTGAGTTCTGGCTCTCTGAGTCAACGGCTGGTCTTGCAGAGTTCCTTCTCTACAGAAGCTATTTGTTCGACTACGCTGCTACAGAAATTCGCTCGGCTACAAAGCTCGGGTCTCCGACTCTTCAAGCTGAAATAATATCAACTCTATTTGGGAACTCTGTTTCGGAGACTGGGGAGACCATTGTGAATCCTTCCATCTTCGATATGTTCGATTTCGCAGACCTGGACACTCAACATCAATTGCAACCACCGGCTCTAAATTTCCTTGATGGTCTCGAATTTGACCTCTGTGCGCGACCGGAAACGGACAGTTCTCCGATTGTGTACAACTTGGACGAGATAGTGGAACTCGTCCAGGTTAGGAAGGAAGAATTGTCATTGAGTGGGCATCTACGACCTCAGGACGAAGAGCTATTCCAGGCCGAGTCCGAAAGTCTGATATTATTCGTACGGTCCACAAACCAAGCAAGCCAGATCGCGTTCAATCGTTATTTGGCTCTACGGTCTTGGACCCAGCTCATCACCACGATGCTCACTTGTTCTGAAATTGAAGGCGGAAGGAGAGCTACCTTCATCCTGCATTCGCTCCAGTTGATCCTCCCCAAGCTAGAAATTGCTATTGAAGAAGACCTACCGGAAGGCTTAGAACTGGCACGACTGGCTGAGACCTTGGTTAGTAGGCTGGAATCTCCGAAGCCCGGTTCTGGTATTCCCCGCAGGAGTGGCGACGTTCTCGATGAAAAGCTTCATCAATTATTCCAAGTCTGCGTCAGAGGTGTGACCTTAGCAAACGGAAATGTGAGCATCAGGGAGACCTTTTACAACACCTGCGCACACTATGTCGCTGGTATTATCTCAACAGAGCCCGTGCATCAAAGTATGAGGCTCCAGAGCCAGCAAGTGATCAAAGCTGCAGGCCATGCCCTGATTGAGGCCGTCTGCGATGATGCATATGCTGGCCAGGAGACATGCCGAGTATCTGCCCTTTTGCTTCTGAATTTATTGGCTGCTCTGGATAGGCAAGCGGATGGACTGTTGGCCGATTCTATCTCCCAATCCAACTACCTGAGCCTCTTCTTGGACTCCATCAGGTCGCTACCTTTCGAATTGAGAAACGCTCAGGCCAGTGGTAAGCAATCGCGAAAGAGTAAAACACACGGGGAAAACCGCATGTCTGACCGCTTTATACAGATACACCTTTGCTATTGTCCTACTACCAGTCACTCTTGTCTCTCCTCCAGGAGCTTTGCCAGACCAAGAATGGTGCGACGTATGTCCTGAAAACTGGCCTGTTCCAGGCAGTACGCGACTCGCAGCTATTTGCAGCCGACCCAGATCTCGGTATCGGTTAGTGAATTTACTCCCAAGCCAACGTTAAAATAATAGTCCTAACAGAAATAGATATCGATAACCCAGATGCTCTTCGGAAATACTATGACCTGCTCGACTCGGTTCTCCGAGTTGTTGTCGCCGCTGTTTTCTCTCGAGGGCTGCACAACGAGCAGATGCTGGAGCAGACTCGAATCTTCCTTGCCGAGAACAGACAAAGCATGGTTGGCATTTTCAAAAGATTTGCCAAGCTTGGAGGTGCAGGTGCCGCAGATCACCATGATGCACTGCGGAAACTCACCAAGTCATATCTGGCACTTATCACGGCCACGGATTTTCTGGAGGTATGCTTCGTCAGCCTTTTATTTATTACATCACGCATGCTAACTTAAGCTTTGCAGTTCGAAGATCAGGAAGTAAAAGAGCAGACGGGAATGAAGTTCTTTACGTGAGATTTGTTTTCAGCTAGAGGGGGATATTAGGGGGGGGGGGGGGGGGGG
>BTWD01000130.1:0-51949 GCA_036986335.1 Aspergillus sp. AS01 | reverse complement strand
CGGCAAGCGAGTCGGCCATCTCTGTATCCCATACTAATCTAACATTTATCAAACTCCAATATCTCAGCCACCGTTGGCTCAATTATAATAGAATATTAGATAAAGCTATACATATACTTCAAGAAACTAAAAACTAAAGGTATATAGTATAGTAGGATTCATATTATATATAATACTAGTTCTAAATAGATTACCAAAAATACAGTGTAATATATTTTACTCGAACATATATTATAATTTATTTTAATAAGATTTATAAACTAAGATTAGATATATTTTATTATGCCAGTTCTCTCAGATAAACTTGAATTTATAATGTTTGGCTGTAGTATTACAGCTCAAAATTTGCTGGATTAGTATGGCATACAGGGGTGGCCGACTGGCTTACCTGGCCGACTCGCTTGCCGGTTACGTTACCGTCATAAGCGTTTGATTGATTGATTTATTGATTGATTGATTGATTCCTCAGGCTTTTCGCGGCCATTGGCTGCATGTAGCCCCCTAGCTAGATCTATCTAGATTTTACTATACATTGTGTTATTGTATGTCGTGTGGTTTATTAATTTCAGTTCAAGTGTGTTGATCTTCGGTGAATCTCCCTGTTTTCAGGGCGAACTTGACAACGGTGTGAATCACTTCCCTGTTGGGTTTCCATGCCGCCATGTTGCCATCGAGTGGTTTTCCGTCGTGGCCCATTCGTGAGGAGTAACCTCCAAGTGCTAGAGATAGGTCGTTCGGTCTTGCTCCCATGGCCCGAGTCATGTCCGTTCGTAGATGATCCCAATTCCTGCACTGGAACAGAAAGTGTTCTACTGACTCCTCTCCGTGGCCACATCGGCATGTTGCACTGTCTGTCCGGTTGATGGAGAATAGGAACTTGTTCAACCTCGCGTGGCCTGTTCGGAGTTGGGCGAGGGTGGATGCTTCTTCCCGGTTCAAGTCGTCATACAAACTCTCAGTATGCTTACTGGGCAGGGCCTTATCGATTGCTCGGGTGAACTGGCCGAACCTGTTACGGTGAAATTTGTCGATACTCTGCTGCCTGATTGTATCTCGTGTGATCCGCCACACGGATGATGGCAACTGGATTTTCGCCCACGATGGCATGTCTTCTCGGCGGAGTGCATCTGGGTCTGCGTCGGATATACACCGTGATAGTGCCTTCGCGCTTCTACCCCTGGTGTTTGATCGTGTTTGGAAATCCATCTCAAGTCGACTCTCATTCCTGTTTTGTGGATGCTGAAGATTCGATGGGTGATCTGGCTGAGGAGCGCCTGTCCGCTCTGTCGAGTCGGTTTGGCTAATGCCTGTAAAGCGGACTGGTTGTTGGTGAATATGGTTGTCCATATCCTGTAGGGGGGCATTTTGATCCTTGTCGTGATGCTCGAGATGTATGTTGTAGCTTCCAAGATGCCTCCCAGCTGTGTGTAATACAGATTAGTGTTCTCCTCCTGCCCAACGGTCTTCGACCATTGGAAGAAAGTTGTTTGATCGACTTGTGCTGTTAGACCAACTTGTATACTTCCCTTCTTCATCGAGCAGGCTACAAATATTTTCAGCCATGCTCTTTTGCTGCGTTGTATGCGTTGCACATCTACGGGTTTACCGGAGAGGCTGATGAAGTCCTGCAGTGTTGAGCTCCACGGGCTTAGTGCAAATGGTTGAATGATCTCCATTTCCGGTCGAGGGCTGCAGAGATCTCTCAACTTCATGAACAGGGAGCTGTACGTGCGAGCCACGAACTCGGCCTGGCGGCGGCAGTGCCAGAATGATGGGTCGTTGGTAATGTGTGGCATTTGATCCAGTGGCGTAGGATTCGTTTCCGAAGCCGGGTCTCGATCGGCTCGATGCTTGCTTCACTTTCCGCAATGGTTAATGAGACGGAGCGGAACGCTCCTGTAATCGCTTGTGTTGCATATCTTTGGATAGGTTTCAATGCTTTCACCACCCAGTTAGGTACAAATACATCACCTTTGGGAGTGCACCACACTGATGCTGCGTAGTCCACCGTGGATGTCACCATTGCGGTGAACAGTCGTCGGGCGGTATTAGGGGAGACGCCTCGCAGTCGTTTTAGTGCGAGGACTGCTCGAATTCCTTTCTTGGCTGCTTCCGCGGCGTGGAGTTTGAATTTTAAGCCTTGGTCCAACCACACCCCGAGCACCTTGATCGTGGATTGCGGAGCTACTGGAGTCGGGCCCACTCGCAGGGGAGATGGAGGGAGAGGATTTACACGAGGTGTTCTTGTGAAGTGTATATATGATGTTTTGTCGGCCTCGAAAGTAGCTCCGGACTCGGACGCCCACCGCAGTGCTCGCGGGATGATCTCGTTTTGGAGCCGCACTGTGTTCTCATCTGCGCTCTCGCCGACGGTCCAGTGGGTATAGTCATCCACGAAGGCAATAGCACCACCCTCCCTGGAGATGGGAATGTTTACTAAGTTGGCGTTCATAAAGAGAAACAGAATTGGTGACAGTGGGGATCCTTGCGGCAATCCGGCATGAATGATCTCCATTTCGTCGGAGCAAAAGGAGTTGACCACAAGACTTGCTCGGCATTGCGAACAGAAGTTTGCTACCCATCGGATGATTGGTACTGGAATTCTGTGTTCTCGGAGTCGTTCTAGTAGGACATTCTTCGCTACCCCGTTATATGCCCCCTTGACGTCAAAACTGACCAGGCTGAGGACTTTCCCTTCCCGCCATGCCTGATATATCTTTTCCACCAGGATGTTGAGCGCCTGTTCACATGATCGCCCCGCCCGAGCTCCGAAGTGGTTTTCCGGAAGCAGGTGGTGCTTTTCAACCAGGTAAGAGATTCTTGTTGCAACGATACTTTCCAATGCTTTCCCTAATGTTGACAGGAGTGAGATTGGTCGGTATGCCTTCGGTAACGATGGGTCTTTTCCGGGTTTGCGGAGGACCACTATCTTTGCACTTCTCCATACTTTGGGGGCATATCCGAGTCGGATCGACGCCCGGAAAATTGCAACAATAAGGTTTCCAGTCACTGGCCAGGTATTCTGCCACACCACAGCGGGGAGACCATCTTGGCCTGGCACTTTCCAAGGTTTCATCTTCATGATTGCACACTTGACCTCCTCGCGAGTTAACATAGGAAATGGAAGTGGTTCGGATTGTCTCCGTCTACCGAGTGTCTGTTCTGGTGTTGCTGGAGTTGGCGGGAAGAAGGCGGATAGTAACACTTCAGCTTTGTCCTTATCATCCTCAACTAGATCTTCGCCAGAGTGTAGCGCTGGGATCGGTGCAGTTCCACTTTTACCTACCAAATATCTTGCGGCTGTCCATATGTTGTCGACGTTCAGCAGAAATTCTTTCCAATGTCGTCTCTTTTGATCTCTGATGGCGGTATGGTACCTCTGACGTCGTTTACGCGCCTCTTCGTCTAGCTGCGACCACCAATTCCCGTAGTCTCGCATTCTGGTACAAAGGTTTCTTATCTTCGTGTACTCCTCCCGCAATTTGGTTAGTTCCGGTGTCATATGTGGGGCGGTTCCCGCATAGCCATCGACTATGATACGCTGAGACGGCGAATGAAAAAACCGAGACCGAGACCGAGCTCCCTTGCTTCAAATGCTCTGTCGTGTTCAATCATTCTGAAAAATCTCTCTCGTTCAAATCTGTTCTTACAGCCCGACCGTTTATAACCTATAGCAATACGCTAATTCCTAAGGCCACTTTACTCGCGACGGAGTTCTGTAGTCATGGTGTGTAGAGGACTTTGGAACGTGCACGTTGATGGTTGGTAAATTGAGGTCCATGCAATCTCGGGTCGCTGATTCTTATTTCCAGAGAAATGGTATCGCTTTTATCATCCACGAGGGCGGATAAGCCCCCCCGATGATGAAACAACTTTCCGAACTATTAAGCAACTATGTGACCAGCCCGGCCATCTTGTGAAGTGGGAATCAGTCCCTTTTCGCAGTCCTATTCATCCAAATCTAGATTATGTGTACACTGTCGACCAAGACGCAGGCCTTTTCATAATCTCGCTTTGGAAGGAGTTTAACGGAGTACTGCGGCCGAAGGCAATACGTATCGACCTTGCAGAGCTCTGCGCGTCCTCTAGACTGTTCATAAAGCATTCTCTCGAACAGCCTACATACATGATTGAGGATAGTACCTGTCGGAGTAAGCCGCCTTCAAGTGAAAGACTAGCTTTTGGCGCGCTTGATATAGATTTGGGCATTCCCACGCCCATGAATGAACTACAGGAGCGATTTTTTACCGACTTCGTTTTCATATGGCGCCACTATATTGATGACCATTTGACATGGAGATACAGTTCCGCTGTTTTCAGGGTGCTAAGTATAGCTTTTCTGCGTCTTGCAGCTTGGGATTTTGAACTGTCTCCTGATGACAACGCTGACCTTCCAATATCCTTCGCGTCGATTCCTTCTTGGACATATCCCAAAACAGACATATATTGGTTCCATGGTTTTCTAGTTGTCCTGCAAGAAAGCGTCGAATCCGATGCTATGATAGATGGAACTCTCAAAAAAGTGAAATCATATACAAACGACTATGGTGGGCATCGCGACATGCGCTTGATTCTTATGTCACCGTATCATGTCACTTTCGTGGAGCTCTCTCATGGTGTTGCTTTGGCCTCCAAGTGTATTGTGCTCCTCAACAGCTTTTCGGCGGTCAAATGTTCACCTGGATTCCGCGCTCTAGCCCGGATTATGACGTCAAACTGTTGGAAAAAATCTGTGCTTGACAGAGAAAAGTGGAAACAGAACATCCCGACCGAGATTCTTCACAAGATCATACATGAATTGGAACCTCGAGATACGGTAGCATTTTCACAAGCTTCTTTTCTCGCCAGGCAGTGCTACTATAACTCGATACCCCAGGTCAAAGATACCGCTGTCCTAAGATTTGACTCGTCTATACCATGCTGCGGTATACGTGGAGATCTAGAAGAAAATGGCGCCTGTTGTCTCCAATGCTTTTCATGGCAACACGTGGAATGTCTTGGTGCCGAAAGTCGGCCATTCAATGGGCAATTCATTTGCATCAACTGTCTGCAAACTCAGACTTCTGCGACATTTGTCCCTGGTGACTTAAACGGTGCCAGCCGCAGACAAAGCAGAAAGGCCTGTCAGATCAGGGTCCGGGGGCTTCAAAAATCGCTTCACCTCCGTCTCTCCAAGCCTTCTCATCTACGGAAAGACCTACGGTTCTTGGGAAACCTTGTGTCCGTTGAGCCATGCTTAATAGATTATACAATTCTATTCAGTCGCTCATTTTCTGGATTGGCGTACGGTATGGAAAATGGGCTCTAGTTGACGAAGCGCCCGGCTATTCCATCCTATCCAAAATATGAAGAACGGTGATCAAACGCACATACATAAATTCACAAGAAATACCCGACATTGACTATCAAATTGAAATGATAGTAAGCCAGCCTTAAAAAATCCTAGCATTTGCCTCGAGAGGACATTGGTGAAAAGCACTTCATAGTCTTAGCGAGCGGGTGGGGTATCATTTTGTGCCATGTGTCTCAACATCCAATCAATCGCAAGACTATCAATACGCGCATGGAATGAGTTCAGCTGTGCTTGGTTGGGTGGTCCCCAAGGAATAAGACGTGCATGCGCAGGTAGGTTTCCATGATATTCATAAAATTTGAAAGTGTACCCATGGATCATGATCGCCCAGCACCTTTTGAATTCAGTGTTGGCATGCTCGAGAGCATTCTCGAGCTGCTCCAACGATGCCCCTAAAGGATCACTTGTACGTTTAGCTTCGGCGACTGTATGGTCGATGACACCTCGGTCTCCTGGGAAACGGCGCTGAATTCGGAGGATGATGAAGTTGGCATAGTTGTCATTTCGGTTTTGTTCAGGCGCGACTGTGTAACCGTTGGTCGGCGGGAAATAATAACTAAGAATTCCGGAAGCCATTGCCTTTACGGCATCTTCGTAGGTAGAGTCGTTTTCAACGAATCTGACGAGCTCGTCAAGGATTGGAATGGAGAGATATACTGCCATTGCGGGTTTCAAGAAGGCAGCAATGTTAGATATGTGAAATGCGTTCTGCGAAACGATGATTTTTTTTTTTTTTTTTTTTTTTTCCAAGGAAAATTTTTTGTGGTTCTGGTAAGCTAGAGATACGTGAGGAAAGTCAAGGTTATATATAGTCCCCTGCCGGCTCCTCGGGGAAAGGTCAAGTATAATTAGGCAACACTAAAATTGAGATAGATCCGATACCGACGTCGTCTATCACTGCCTCACCACAAGGCTGGCGAATAAGGGGGATGAGATAGTTCAAGGCCTATCGAACGAACGCACAAGTCTAGGCTATCACGACGCTTTCCGATAGGTGGGTATCCGCGCTGGAACGTAAAAGCGCTGACATTCCCGCACAGATCCTCCGGCTACGTTAGTACATGCAACAGAATCACAAGTAGCTCCAATCATCGGTCACCTATAGCCGCTGTGATTCAAAGCAAGGATAACCACACGGCCATCGGGTGCCGAAACGCCATCAATAGCATTTTTTCAGTAGACCGGAAAGCATGATACCTCTGCATGCCTATTTACTCTCGTTATGCTTCAACTTTGGTGTCCTAAATGGAGTCAAGATATGGATGCCCTTTTCCATTTTTGGCTGGGCACTGTTCTGTCCTATTATGCTGTGCCTAGTATGGTCACGCTAACCTTAGTGTAAAGTGTGATTTGGCTCTACCACATTCTTCGGGTGACGATTCGCAAACCTCCCTCTTAAAATGCTCAATACTCAACAATCGTGAACAAGAATTAGGTCGCAAGCTGTATCTTCGCATCTCTTTTGTTTTTCTATTATTCTTATGTTTTCAGCCAAATAGGCGGCTGGGTGCTCCCTTTTGGAGCGGAGCGTTGAATTTGGGTGTTTCTATCACATAACTGTAATGACAAAATGTACGCGAGGCACGAGCCATTGGGCATTTGGTCTATATCGGAACAGGATCAATAATATTCTTAAGTGCCCCTTCATGTTTCGCTCGTAAGATAACTTTGTAATATTTTAACCAACAGCGAAAAAAGGGCCCTATCATTCAGTCTATCTAGACAATACCTCGCCTACATCAGGCCAGGCAAAATGCCGTAAGCCAAGCTCCGCCACATCAACAACCGGTTTAAGACTGTACATCCTCGTTTTCCCAAGCAGATACGGGGCTACCTGCAGGCTCCGTGAAGAAATGCATAAAGATTTCTTCATAGTCCTGAGGAGTTGCAAAGTCAAAATGAAAATCCATATCCACAAGGTGTGGATCTCGAAGAGCGTCATCATCTGTCGGTGTCTTGTCTGTGATCAAAATAGAAATGCGGCCTGTGGTAACGGCTAAGACTTGGAATTCTCTCAGAACACAGAAAGCGTGTTGCCGCGTGGATAAATCTCGGAGTCTAGGGAGCTAATGTTGTCTTCGAGGAAGCACCAGGCACTGCTTCGGAAGAGCCGATATTGAATGGACAAGTCTCTCCCAATCTGGATTTTTCGAGGTAAGACTAGAGTTGCAAATCTCGAATCCCCTCAGGCTAGCTATAGCGAGGACTAGTCTGCCTGGCCCGTGAAAGACATAGCATCGTCGGTAAAGAAATAATGGTGTGGGTGGAGCTGAACAAAATGCGCGCTACTCTGGCCGAAGAGGAGTTATCGGCAATATTCATCTGAAAACAGAAAGGTATCAAACGTATTTCCACTTATTAGAAAACGTTTCAAAGCATCAAAATACGATGAGTTGGGCCTAAATACGCCAGTCTAAGAAAGATGTTGAGTGACATTCTTGGGACGGTATTTTTTTTTTTTCTTTTTTGATGACGAATCAGGGTGCCGGTTGTGGCTGAAAGAGGCTGATGCCTAAAGAGGTAGAAAGCGGTCGGTCGGTGGCTGTCTGATTGCCCAACTAAAGTCACGGGAACTCAATTTGCGGTTTGGTTCGGCCTCACGTTGTCTGTTGCGGATGACCCCTCCATCACAGGCAACACCTCATTCTACCGCCTCCCAAAACCTCTTTAAAGCCCAAGGGTCCAAATCTATGTTGTACAGAAAACATACTACTTAGCTTTCACCATATCTACGTCATACCTTTTCGAACTAAATCTATGATATGTGAGTATCATGACTATCGGCTATTCAAGATGCTAATACACCGAATTTGTCATGCAATTAGATTCGAACACGACAACAGCTTTCTAAGATTCATGGCGGCCCCCATTTCTCTTAACCTTAGCGCAAATAAGCTCAGGAGTGATTTAGCGAAATGGGTATGCGAAGATGCTAAGCAAGGACAAGACTACGTTATCAATGAGAAAGGCGATCGAATGTACTATAAAGAGAGGATATCCGGCTTTGTCTCGCCTTTGCTCAAAACAATGGGTCTTGAAGTGGGCTATGCTATACTCTCTATGGAGGAGCACACTGACAGGTCTTCAGGGTTGGGAATATACCATGTGGCGATTTTCGATTACACAATCAATCGAGCCGAGCCGCGACGATAAACTATATACCATTCCTATTAATATTATAAGCGGGATACCACAGATACTCAAGAATGGGAGACAAAGCCAAGTTATCCTCGGCTGCTATATGATGACGTGCGGCGACTTCGAAATAACACCAGAACTCGACTGTCTGTTTGTGGGGAGTATATGACATGCGGCTTTATTTCTGCTCCCTGTTTATGTACACCTGCTATTCACGGCCTGAAGAGGATCTAACGGCACAATTGCTTGCGCGTAAGTCTCCCCAGACATGTAACTGAACGGGTCAAAAGACTGAAAGAAGATTTGTTGGATAGAGGAAACGATGCCTAACTCATATCCAAGGCATTCGCAGATCTCCGACAGCCTGTGAGAGGATATTAGAGGAGTGCATTTGCGGGATTGAAGGATCGTACTCTATAGTGTTTCCGGCGATCGCTTTCACAATACACGGAAGGCAGTAAGGGATCCACCCCTCATCATATATTGGCACTCGTTGCTCCCCAAGCCTTGTCACTACTTCTTCGAAGCTTTTGGAGTCGTGAATCGCGAAACGTCCGAATTGCGCAGAGGAACGTGATTCTTTAAGGGAATGATTAGTAGTCTCGTCATTTAGTGACAAGACGATTGGATACTCACGTAAGAGGAATATCTCCCAGCTTCGGTGACCCAAGCCATTCTTTAGAAGCGATGCAATACACCTGTTTACCCATAAGGCTCCGTATCGGTAGTAGTCGAGTGTTTTGTCATCTGAATTCTTCTTGATATACTGCCGCATCATAAAATAGACTGTCTCCTTGGAGTTTCCAGCATGGATGAGAACAGTGCAGTAACTGGTGAATATCAATTTCTGATATTCACTGATTCGTGATGCAAAATTTCCTTCATCTGCGCAGGCTGATATGAAATTTCCATACTTGCATGCCTTAAGAACTAGGTCTTCGTTGTCTGTCGGCTGAATGGACGGAATCTGGGAAGGTAGGTGGTTTTGGGAAGAAAAGATGGGTTCTGTCTGTCGACCGAGCATAAGCTGGATGGCCCGTCTGTTCATTTGGATCGTGTAGATGCCAGCATCACGCCTCGCGGCTTCCCAGTCTTTGTCGCTGGGGATTGCATTGATGAAATCGTTCAGCTGCCTCTTCCACTTGGCAGGTGTTGGCAGGCTCCTTCGTAATTGATGAAGCTTCGGTTTAACGATCACGAACTGAATATTGGAGGGATTCTGCGTGGTGGGAAAAGCTGGGTGCGATGTTTTGGGGCTGAGACGCGCCGAAGGTGTAGTCTTTCTAAGTTCTAATAATTTTAATTCAAGAAATTTGATATAGTCTGAATCGTTCCCTTGGAAGTCGAAGAGCCTAGGCATATTTGCAAATGAGGACTTGTGTTGATCGTAAATGAGGGGCCTGGCCCGCTTTAATACCTAAATAGGCACCCATCCGAGTAGGTCCTGTATTTAGCATAGTGCTGATTACATGATTCGGGACAAGTGAGTCCACCGAGGAAATGTTATTGAACCAATAAGTCCGTGCGTATTTTCGCCTTTAATCCGACGGGAGATGCAGTCAGACATTGACGGTCCCAGATAGCCCATCCCGTTAGTTGGTGGTTTCAGACCAGGTACAGTGTCAGGAACATGGCCTACACTCAATAACAAATATGCCCAGCTCAGATTGTAGCGTTGATTGACCTCCGACCTTGTTTTCTGGCAAAAGCCTGGATCAGAGCACACTACCACATGAAATGAAGCTCCAGAAGCCTATAAAGATGATTGCCTTGTCCAAGTCTCACCGCAAGTTGGCACAGACCAAACTAGATCTCTGTGGATGTCTTTACAGATTGTTTCCTACAAACTATGCCGGTGGCAGTGTTTTCCGAGCCTGAGTGCCCCCACTTAATAAGAATTCGAATTATCGACTCCACACACAATCAGATCACGGCCATACCAACGCACACACGCCAAATATCGGACTTCTCTCTCCGCCATGGAGTCGGGTCCGGGAATCGGCTACTGCAAGAATACCTAGTCCACACGGGGTTCCAGCTTCCTGTCAAGCGCCCTTCGACGTGAGCCTAGTATTGCTGACTTAGTGTCATGAAGACTGACTTGCAGGAGATCGTCCGTATTACAGATGCTGGGCCACTTTACGAAGGACGACTGTCTCTGTCAAAACAGGCAGAAATAACTGCCTTGGTCGTGTCTTCAGCTGGCACTACCAGCAAAATACTCAGCTATGAGCATGTGCGATCTTCACCTGGCGGACCTGAGGCTCTGGCCGAGTTTCTCAGTTCAAGCTCAGCCAGATCACGTCCGCGTCCTGAGGATATAGGAAGCACTGGCAGACTTCTCTCGTACAACCCTAGGCGTGCTCTTTCTCCAGAGCCTAGCAGACCTCCAGATACTACTTCTCCTCTTCCTTCGGCGCCTCATTCCAAGCAATCAAGGTGGCGAGGATGGTTTTTGCGGGCCACCATCTTAGCACCCTTTACGTGACATTATCTGTTAACAAAGGATTGATTTTTTTTCTCTCTGTTCATCATGAATTTTATATAGTATATATACGTCGATGTACCTTACCTCTGTTCATCATATCTAATATCATTCTCACTGTCCGATAATCATGGTGTATTTGATTCTGGTGGGGCTCTATATTATCATATGTCATGTTGGTCCAGCATTTTCAGAATCTTGACAGCCGTGCTGTAATATAAGAAATGGGGCTTAAAGGCATTTTCGTGGCGAGGCCTTATAGAGTAGTCTTGACAACGAGGTTTATGGAGAGTATGTATGCCTTTTTTGGGTCAAACCTGATCGACCAGCTTGTGTATATTATCCCCCGAGCATTGCAAGGATTGGCTGGTCTTTTTAGAGACATAGTCCAAATTATCCAAATTGGAGCACTCCACACAATACCGTGATCTACTCATTTCGTCTTTTCTTCTTTTCCTCTGCCATCATACTAGCCGCATGGTTGAGGTACTTAAAAGAGACCTTTTTTAAGAACGATCGAGGGGCATTTCTTGAAAAGTTAAATTGGTACGAAGGCGCAGAGGAGGAACTAGCTGATTCTCCCGGACCGCTTTATTGACCCATTTTGCAATGCACGCTCTCCATCGCGGTGATGATCTTGCCTCGCATCTTACCAGACATATGGCTGTAGTTGGCGACCTGAAATGGGATCCTTAAGATTTCCCTTTCACGTTGAATTTACCAATAGAATCCCACATTATCGGCAATCCGACGCAATTGTTAGGGAAACTATCATGTACAGCTACATCTACAAGGTGTGCATGTTTGAAGCGCATCTTCCGTTCTCCCTTTTCTCTTCTTTTTCATTTTTTTCTTTTGGCAAATTAGCCATGCGGGACGATATATGCGTGTTTGAACGGGAGCTGGATCTTCTTCGGAATATTTCAGCTTTGCGAGATTCCCAGAACCTGATTAGTGTGCAGGACCTGGCAGGGATCATTGGGTTTGAGGAAAGGTCTCCTGGGATGCTATTGGGGATACTTGTGCTGCGACTTTGCATAGAAGAAGACATCGACATGGAGACGGTAGATGTTGGTGGGAGCCGGAAATGGGCGAACCAGATCTAGGCCGCTGTTGAAATACTACATCAGAACGATATTGTTTGAAGAGACGTTAAAGCAGAGAACTTTTTGATCCATGCACAGGGAAATCTTGGCTTGTGGACTTCCGTGGTGGCTGCACGGAAGGTGGGTTTCCAATGAGCTGACAGAGACGAAGGAAGGCGAGCTACAACGACTTAGCAACATAGATAGGTTTCTGGGTAACTAGTGTGTTTGACAAATTCTATGGATGAGTATGCCAGCGAAAGTGGAAACTCTGCTGTCGCTATATAAATCACACATCTCTTCCTGAAAATCACACAACCGACATCCTCGGACTTCAAGATTCCTGAACAATATCGGCCTTCTTTTTCCATCATGGCTGAAATGAGCTACACTCTGGAGCAGAAATACATGTGCACTGCTAAGGAGTGTACCAAAGAATTCACTTCTATTGACGATTGGCGTATCCACGTGGAAGACTATTCCTTCGATGCCGGGCGCATATGTCTCTACGATAGCTGCGGTGAATTCTTCCCAGCCAGCTCCAATGAGTCGCTTGCCCATCGGTCTCATCTCTACCTCAAGCATCATGTTGAACCATGCCGCACGGAAGAAATGAGAAAATCCTTTATCGATAAGAACTTTTGCTCTGTTGCGGAAGGAAGGATGTGGTGCTCTCTTTGTCGCGAAATGCTGGAATTGGACAACCGTGCGGAGGTCCTCGACCATTTCCAAGGGCATATCTGGGATGGATCTCAATTCGAGATCCCTGGGCAAACGAAATATCCAGACACCAACCGAGCGAGGCAGGCAGAAGTTGAACCATCGGCCAGATCCGCGAACGAAGGTAAAGATGATGTGGTCGATCTTACTGGGCGCGGAATTCTTGTATGGATACCTTCTGCTTAGCCATACCTAAAGATGGGAGCTTCTGCTTGTAAGGAGGAGGATTGGGGTTAGATAGGGTATGTAGAGGGGCATAGAGGCTCTTCCTGCGGCGCGAAAGGATGTGGTTCGGGCAGCAGGAACGTTCGACGCACACTAACGCCGGACATAGCCTGGTAAAGTGGCTGGTCGGAGTGCTCCCATGGCAGTATGCGTTGTGAGAAGTACAAGGCCTTCTACAGCCAATGTTCCTTCACAAAGGGGGCATGGATTATGGTATTTGTGCCACAGGTTTACTGTGTGGAAGGCTAGGAGTGATGAAAGTGCACCCGGGAGGGTTTAGTGAGATAGATCACAGTATTAACCGAGAATTGGTTTGGGACACTCGCAAAGAAGTTGCCTCCTGCTTCCTAGTAAAAGATCTGCTACGGCAAATGGCGGGTTCCTTCGTCCCAGACATGGCACAGTGCCCCCAGGGATCGTCGGACTGCCAGCGAGATTTGGTCCAAGAAAAGGAATTCGTCATAAGATCAACTCAGACGCTCCAGCACCATTGTCAGCTGACTGGCGATTGGTTCTTTAAAAGAGCGGTCCTGCCTTGTCCAAAATTTGCCGTAATTCGGTAATTGCTTATGTGATCTCCTAGGAGGCGTGCCAGTCTCGCACAGGAGACTTCCACTTCTTGAGTGAGTGCTACGTCTACTCCAAGGTCAAGTTATTACAGCCTGTTGGTACGATGACCCCAGAATTAAGATGACCACAGTCCCAAATCCAACTTCACCTGGTCAACATGCCGTCGAGGACACGAACTGCAACCAACTCGCCCTGTATCGCATCCTATTGGAAGTCTCCAAGCTACCCTATACATGTCCTCTGTGCCTCCACGGGTATAGTCGTTATGATAACCTCTACGAGCACTTCAAAACCACGAAGGAAGCTCAGCACATGGCGCTGAAGAACCTGTGGTTTCGAAGTAAATGCCCAGTTTGCAACGAACCTGCGTATCAAGTCTTGCAACATCTGGCACAGCGACACCCGGTGAATTACCAGAGTCTAATGAAGCAAACCCTGCGCTTACGACACGAAGTGAATACCACAATCCCCAGATCGCCAGCATGTTTCGAGCATACATATCTTCTCCCCCTAAGGCGACTGGACTGTGTTGTCAGCTTACCGACAAAAAAGCGGAAACGGAAGCCAGGGAGGCGAGATGGCATCAGCGAAACGGCGGGAGACATTGGAAGTGGATCAACATCTCTGAAGAGGCGACAGACAGGAGATCTCGGCCTACAGGTTGAGGTCGCGAACGATCAATGCGCTCGCCTGGATGGGTTGGCTCCTTCTTTTCATTCATCGGGGCTCCCTGGTCATCGTACGGTTCAGCTACATGCGGCTCACCCTCCTACAGTGGGAAACACTTTGGGTATGGATTCACCCGTATCAATGGAAGAGGATATGAAGGCTAATAACCATAGGCCATGAGTTCTACGGAGAAAGCAACCTAGTGCAGAGCGCACTTGCCTGCCCAACCCATTCATTGTCCTTCCCATCCCCGGCGCCTCTTCCCCAAGACATTCAAGAACCGAGAATTGATCTGTCTGCTCGTGGTTACATGTCGCATCTAAGTACAGAATATCAGGTACCATGGGAGACGTTTGTTTCCATGGACATTCATCAAGAAGACACTGGGGATGGCTGGTAGGTCCCGCGGGATTGATTTTCGGTCCCGCGACCTAAGGAGACTCCGAAGGCTCAAATATGACTTTGACAGACGTGGGAACAACTGTTATTAGAACCAATCTCCCGGTCAGACTGACATCCCTGTCTGTATACACGCCGCGTCCAAGCTCTAATGGCTTTCCATCGAGTAGCGAAGACTCGTAGATCAGGACTGGGAAGTGGAGGCATGGAAAACGGGCCTGCAGTATTGTCTTTCCCATGACCCTCGAAAGTATTACGAGCACTGGCTACGGTAATGTCAGGAGACGGCCCCGAGAGAAAATTTGAGTAAAGGTCGGGTGCTCACGCCGTCACAGACTAGCGAAAGGATAGGTTTCAGGCGGTCCAGTGCATCAGAGTCGAGCGGGCTCTCGACGTATACCTCGTCCTGGGGGAGTCCTCTGAATGCCTCCGTCTCGAAATGCTCCCGCAGGCCTGAAATGACTTGTTCCGCGGCGCGCGTATTTCTAGATAGTCGAAATGTTGTTAGGTGCTGAGGCATCTTGGGGTATGAAGCTTGCTTGATGATTGACTCGCTGACGGTCGCTTCAGGCCGACAGTCTACCAGTACCCCGCTAGGTCACATGCTAGTCCACATATGACAATCACATCGCATCCCTGACAGGATGACAACCATATTGACCACCCGCTATTGTCGTAGGCCAGCACAAATTGACTGACTCATCTGGCCATCTCGCTCGGCTAACTGGTGGAGCATCCGCAACTGTGTCGAAAGCGTCTGACTTAATGACCAACACTGATGAAGGACTACGGTAAGGTCAGCATCGCAAGCAGCGTATAACCTGACGGGTGACCTTACTGGAGAGAATCTCTTCTTCCCAGACCCCGACCTCATAGTCCACTAGTCCGTGCTTTTCTATCCTGTCACAGATAGCAATCAGCTCCTCACCAAATGTTTCTATTTGTGAAATGTTCAGACATGGGTCGGGAAGATGAATGTTCGCCTTCATCGAAGCCCGAGTCAAATCCTTCTGCTTCTGCCAGACTGCAAGACAGCAGATATTGAACTCGCTCCAGAGCCTGAGTTGCCTAGGATGAACCGCAGCGTCGTCGTACAGAATGCCTGATAGAAACGGCATGAGCCCATGGTCAGTGAAACAGTCCAAAACAACACATATAAGCGATAAACCTTGAGACATACCGCGCGCTACTGCATCACTAGTAACCCAGAGGAGAAATCCTAATATGACCTCTGCTGCCTCGGCGGTTCGGTTGTGAAGACACAGACAGAGAGCTTCATCCCGATCCCTGCCGAATTGCCTCAGGATCTCCTCCAAGCAGATTTCGGCCGGAGGACCCTCTTCTATCGTCTCCCGTTCGTCAAGCTCTTCTGCTGGGATTGAATACCTCAAGTGGTCAGCATCTGGGGCGTGAAGGCGTAAATCGTCCGTGGAAAAGGTATCAGCTTGGTGTATGTGGTCGTTCCCGTCGTACAACAACCTAAGAAGGATAGCATTAACTGAGGCCAACAGAGCGACAGATCCTAGTCTATTTCTTACATCAGTAGGTTTTCCATAGTGATGTACTATTCCCGAAATCCAATTAAAGACATCGCAGGGGTGAGTATGGCCAGGTAGCACGTTGGTGAGCCTTGCTTACCGACGCGTTGCACATTGGCAGAGAGTGGGCATATGTAGACAGGATCCTCGCTATGTTGATGTCGCGCACGACTCCTTCGTGAGCTGAGAGCCTTCCATAGCGCAATCATCCAAGATGAACCAAGGTTCTAAGTCAATATGCATCAAGTGGAGCATGGAAGAACTCGCTTGCTCTTTCGACCACGGATGGCGCGAGCTGCACCTCCTGGCAAGCACACTATGGTTTACCGTAATCTGGTAGTGGGGAATGAATGCAGCCGACACCATTCTACACGTAACATGTAGCCCAATGGCCGGTCTTATGCATGGGATAATGATAATCATTCAATCTGCATGCGTGAACACCTCCGTGTCGTCATTCCTCTGTCTCTGTGGTGATGTGGGTGCCATGCTACCGCACAGACTTGATTTTATCCCAAGAGACGACTTACCATAGACTGGCTAGTGCTCCAGGATACATCCACACCCACATACGCGTTCTAGACCACCCAGCAGACAGACCCACCTCTCAGTGTTCTTACCTCGTTCGACTAATCGCTTCCAGCGACGCTCAGCCAGCAAGGGTGTCTTACGGATAGTCCGTGGTTGTTGATTGCCCTTGCGCTTCCCTCGTTTTGGTTATATCTTATTCTTGGTCTACAAGATATAATGGCTGCAATTCCTCTCAGAAGCTGCCACGATAACCTTGACGCCCTTCAATAGCCGTTTTTCGTCTGGACCCTGCGTTGGCATCTGCCCTAGTCCATGACTACTCCGTCCGATGCGCCCTTGGCTGAGGGTAGAAACTCCGACACCCCCAGTTTTTTGTTCCTCTGCAACGAATGCTATAGAGATGTTGGGCCAGCGGTGTTTGGCCATCGAAATATTCGGTTCATCCAGAGACCGGAAACTTTGTGCTTCTGCTGCGAAAAGCATCATCAAGTTGGACTAATCGTGAGCATGTCCAAATAACCTGAGGCTAGTTGCGGCTAATACTCCCCCAGGTGCATGGACTTTATTTCGAACAGGTCAAAAGGGCACGAAATATCTTTCTGCAGTTAGAGGCACAACGTCGCGAACTGGAAAATCAAATTCTAGAATATAGTATGTTGCCCAGAGGGTTTGAACTTATCTACTAACTTGGCAAAGGCTCCAAGGAGGACCATTAGGTCTCAGCAAGGGTTGTTCCTGTGTGGCAACGGACGTCTTCCATGCGCTCTAAGAGTTCTAGGCCTCGTTCATGTTGGCATGGACGCCTTCAAGATGCGTGCATCATCCAAGCATGACTCGGATTATCTTCGAACAATAGGCGGAAAATTCCTGTGATATGGCAGCAGTGAACTTGAAATGTAGCACGTACGTATTTTATAGACCTCTTCTATGCTCGTCCTTGTTCCTACATTCTACATCTAGCCCAGGGGCTCATTGTTCAATGCGCCCTCGTACACGCCTGCGTTTACCACAATTTGGCAGTGGGGCAAGGCGTTTACCGCCCACATGATTGGAGGATTCTATCTAAATCCGCTTGGGCTACTTCGATCTAGAGGCGGCGTCAGTACCGGGCCCTGGGACATAAATCAGATATGGCACACCCGACCTGTAGTTGACCCGGTTGTTACTTTCGACCCTTGTTCTTTCGGCCTCCAGGACATATCGCCCCTTACATCGAGCGGAGAAGGCATATACAACCCTCCCACGATGGAATCAAGATCCGAGACTCACTACGACTCCGATGTGGAGCTTGATGTGTATGCCCATTTCATTATTTCAAACTCCCGTGTCTTATCCTCCATAGGTCTCTTGAGTCGCTCGATGATTCGTTTAGAGTTAGAATCAGTGACCACGGACGCTACTATTCGTCCCGTCATCGAAGACGCCATCCTTTCCCCGTCGACCAGGTTTGTGTCCCATCGTTCACCTCCGACTCTCCGCTAATCAAATTATGGATAGAGAGAACGAGAACGTCAAAGTAAGTTGGACACCTTTTCTGACGCTTCATTACTGATGTCTTATTGAACGTCAATTTCACGCATATTGCGAACTGTTAAATTGGAGGTAATATCCCGTGCCTGCGGGTGCTGCGCGGAAGGTTCTGGACGTGAAAACTGGTGCTGGATGTTGGGCAATAAAGTTCGGTATAAGTCAGATGATCGTGTCTCTATACACATACTAACTAAAACGACAGCTGAGGAACACCCGTCGTCGATGGTAAGTTGTCCCCTGATCACGCACTAATACATCAACTAACTGCAAAGGTTTTTGGGATTGATATGATATACATGCAAGAAGAGTGGTATGGACCAAGATAATGGTTTCCGCGAAGGCTAGTCTGACAGTATAAGGGTCCCATCTAACTGCGAGTTCTGCATCGATGATCTAGATCAGCAGGACTGGTATTATCCTTTCAAAGACAGTGATTTTATCCATGTTGGTGGACTGGGGGGAGACCGCCAGCTTCTAACGTGCTTATTACAGGGAGCATACAGGTATGACCCCATACCACGTATTGCTCATGCTAATACAATATTAGGTGCTGCTCACCGAATGGCATGTTGGAAATATGGGACAGCCACGTTCATTTTCAAGACCCTCACGGCGAAACTGGCCTCCACCGTCTCTACAATGACATGGATAAAGCCTTTAAATTGGACGGACGCTCACTTGATCTCCCCCTCCAATACCTCTCGGAATTGGAAAGCCACGGCTTTACCGACGTTGCGGAGCACGTCTATCGTATACCACTCAACACGGAACAGCCGATGACCCAGAGATCGGTTGTGGTGAGCTGGGCAGACGGATTTGAAGCGTACAGCATGGATTTACTGGTCAAGCACCTAGGAAAGCGCCATCTTGAAGTTTTTCTCATCTGTGCTGCCGCGCGTCAAGCCCTGCGGAAAGGGGTGGAAGGCTGGCTCGAAATGTAGGTCACAACCAAGTATACATTAGACTTCTCACTGACGATCACAGCCGTATAACGTCCGGGCGAAAATCAAAAGCGCCTTGGTGAAGATTTCATATATGTCCCTTTATGAGTTCAAGAAAGCAAAGGCGATGCACATCAACCAAGTTCCGCCTGTGTCTCTATCTTATCCCTGGTCAAGCATTGAGAAAAGCCGGCATGCCCCAGTCATACATACTACATATTGTCAAGAAACGGCCCGCAATTGACATCGCATAACACTGGGAGATTCACAAGATAAACGCGCTGACAACGATAGACACAGAGAGAAAACGACAGTAAGTTCTGGTCAGAACTTTCGTCTTCCTTCCACCTGAGGCCAGCAACGACGTGTACGTTAATAGTTGATGCTCGGCCAAATGTCTTCGGAACATCCCGCATTGCAGAGTGGTTGTATCATGCCCCACCCCTAGGACGAGGCAGTCATGAACAATCAAATCATGATGATTAACTGGGTGATGAACGCCCTATCACTGGAACATACAATTACTCGTGTTTAGCCTTCCTTGCTGCATGGTTGATTATCGTCCTTGCGTTTCTAGAGCGAACTACTACTTCTGTAATTGGCTCACTAGAGACCGTACCAGAGAATCGCTGAATAGGAAGAGTGGTTCATTTCGGTTTTTGGTCGCTCTTTAGGGGGGCAGTGACTGCGCTTACTGCAAATTAGTAAATGAATAGTAAATGAAATGTCCAGGAGCTCTGCTCTCAAAGACTTACTACGAGGCTCATGGGGTTTCCGATGCCAATAGAAATCACACAGGGTTTGTCTAGCGCGCGGTTATTGCAAAGTACCATTTTTTTTCTGAATGCTATAATAGCGAATATTGAGCGCAAGCTTTTCGGAAACCACCGGCCAAGCAGACATTGAAGAAACATGCTCAGATCTATTCCTTGTCTAGTATGTGGTTTTCATCTGAGTGATAAGGGCTCATATTAATCTCATTTTGCATTACATGTAATATGTATCAGAGATCTCAGACGAAAGTACCAGCCGGAACTTCTAATACACTGAGTTAGGCACGTCAGGTCTTCTCGGTCTACATATATCGCGTGCATAATAATCAGGGTTACCTGCAGCCGCTCCTGGATGCCTACTGCTATCAGCGATGCTGGGGGAATCCACATGAAACGGCACTTATTTATATATTCCCCTGAGATTCACTTTGGAAGCTTTTCACGTTCCAGGCCTTCAAATTGGACAATGCCTCCTGTGGAAGTCATTGGGACAAATTCGGACTGTGAAGCACCACTGAACCTAGTATCTCTGAGGTTGGTATCGGACACTTTCAATTAGAACCACGTCTTATTATCAGAATAGGCAAGAAGAGACCGACGCCCGACGGGAATGCAAATTCAAGCGCCCGGAATGGCTAACGCCTTCCAGATTACCGTGACACGAGAACGAGCATGACCTCCTAGGTAGCATCGAGGTTCCATGTGAGACATTGCTGTGGACGAGTCAGGTGTTATTGTTCGGCTGGGTGATATTCCTTCGTCTTGCTGACCGGGGTCTAGTGAGCTCCTCGACAATGGTGGCCCTCCTTGTATAGTAGCGGCAAGTTAGACAATCTTGTTCATATAATTGACCACATACCAAGTAGTACATCCTGTATCTGTACAAATCGGTTTTGTAACGAAAATACCGCGAATGATTACAAGCACACTACTCCACTGGATTAGTTACCAACCATTATGAGCACGCGCCTCGTTCATAGATTACGATAATCAAGTAAACTGGCTCTGAGAGTAATTGCCCATCTTGAACGACTACGATTGGTTTCAGTCGGGAGTGGTACTACTAATGTGAGATAGCCCGGGTGGGGCACTACAGGGTAAGACCGGTGGACCTCTTGAAACTCGTTATATGTATTGAACTCATCGGTGTTTCCTATCTAAGCGCGCTCCCTGAGCATCGCGATTGTAAACCGATATCTGATTGGGCGCTGGACTTAAGAAGATTGAATGAAGCAATAGGTGCCAATCGTACAATGTCATCGCGACTACTTAAAGAAGCGTGCCGACCTTGTGTTCCCCGGAAACCCATCTGAAAAGTTTCCTAATAAGAACAAGAAGGAGCATAATAACCGCGCTTGCCTCGGTTACGACGTTGTTACTAATAAAAGGTGGGAAGCTGGTTACGCAAAGGGACCGCGAAACTTGGCACCACTGTGTCGAAGCAGGCAGTTCTCTTTAATCAGCTGCCCAAGAGAGTATTGGCTATCTGATATCGAGAACATTGTCTTCGCTAGCCAGAAAATTGCCCTCAAACTGTTTGATGTCTTATGTGAAAAGAGATGGGGATAAAACTTCAGAAGAACAATTTTGCGACGCGGCAAACGACTGGCCCACGCTTCGGTGCTTGAGAAGCCAGAAACATCGCTGACCGCTCCTATAGGACGATTTCAGTACTGCCAAAGTTAATTCTGAACCTTTGCTGCACGGTACCGACAAGGAGGGACAATTGTTGCGAATATAGCCGATTGACGGACGATATAATCTGACGTCCACTCTGCGCAAGCTGGCGAGAATTATGGGCGAAGGTGTCCTCCAACGCCCAGAACACCGATCATCAATTTCTTTATGATAATACGACTCCAACAAAACGGCCAAATCATGTATTGCAATTCAAACTACCTATGACCTCTATCACGAGAACAGTTGGTACATAGGTGTCTCCGGTCTGTCCCCTTTTGATGTCATCCACTGAAAAATGTAGGCCGCACCTCACAATCCCAAAGGAAATCATGAAACGAATTATTTGTCCAATATTTAACGGTAGGAAGTACAACATGAAAGCACCCTCGCGGTGTATTGACAATAGACGGGAAATACCGACGAATGGGTCTGAAAATGACGCGCGTTGATGCCTGAGGCAATAGTGGAATGGTGAGTAAGCTGGTAAATAAACCAGACACGCATTCTCTCCAGCACTCTGTTCCCCGCGCCCGCCAAACACCCCCCAACGTTGTTAAGTTAATTATACTCGATTATCTACTGAGTGTTCCTTTCAAACAGGGATGGAGGTTAACGATAACCGAACTGCGACGTCAAACCGAAGAACAACAAAGGCTGCGAGAAGCGGCAGAGCGCCGCGAAGAGGAAGAGAGACTAGCACAAGAAGCGGCAGAACGGCGAGTGCAACCAAACACAGTTTTGTGCCTCCTTGGTCGTTGCCACCATTCTCTGTCCCAAGCTACTGTATCCCAGTTGAGGCAGATGTGACCTTTGCGACCCAGGGATCATCTAAGCACATCGTCCCGTGACTTGACTTCCCCCAACTATTAGGAAATCTGGGGAAGCTCGACCGCACTGCCTTTCCCTCTCGCTCGCTGTCCCCTTCTGATACCCAGATCGATGACGTTATGGATATCCAGAACAGGCCGGTCTATTTAGAGCGTCTCTTCGGAATATTGGGCGAGACACAGTAGTCAACTTTGTCGATAAGGTCATTGAGGCTTTGCGAGACGATGGACACTTTCAACGTGAGTTTGGTATCTAAGGCCAAGTCACCTTCTACGATCGCACAAACCCGTCGGAAACTTCGCTCGATGACAGCCTAGAACAAATGAATCTCGAGGACGCGCGGACACCGTAACGACTGGCGAACACGAGGCATGGATGAGGTTGAAGAAGGGGACGAGGAGCCGCACAGAGTCAGAAGAGGGGTTGCACCGCGCGACGACGCGATCGGAGCGCCGACCAGTTCTGCGTGCACCTTGTGGCGGATGAACGGCAATACCTGTGTATGCAGTGGAGTTCGAAGCGCCGCACAAAGTGACGATCCCTGAATTGGTGGGGTGGCTGGCCTACACCGATGGACCTGGCTCGCGATGTCGTTGACCAGGAAGGCGACACATTTGGAATTTATGCCAACTCGCCTCGTCGCCGCCATGGTCACTCAGATATTCTTATACATGATGGACAGTGGATTTTATTACGGCTGCATCTGCACAGGGGAGGCTTTGGTTTTCCTCCACATTCCAATAATTAATCCCACCATTGTTCGAAATATTTCTCGTGTATCCCGAATCAGGATGTGGAAGACGATGAATTGCGCCACCCCCGGACCACTACCGGTCAAGTGCATGGGTCCACGCTCCAAGCGCTGGCCGTCAAACCTCCGGCTCAGAAATAGTACGATATGGCACACGATCAGCTGACAACCTAGCAGGTCGAATATCTCGGTCAAGACCTGCGGGCGTCTACTTATCGGCCCTCTCATTGGAAACGGGATCGGAAGTACGCAACGCACGCGCTCGCGCTCGTTGTCAACCAGTCGTATCTACACCGAAACACTCGTCCACCGAAGGCAGCGGCAGTGAATAATAATCGCATTCGCCATCTGCCGCAGCAGCGTCGCACAGCTGACCGAGCCACGGCCTGAGGGAACAACCGAGGGGGAGCGAAAGGACACGAACCGGGCGGGACATTGGAAAGTCTTCTCGAAAGACATGCATTCTACACGATCACACTGCACAACTGCCTGCATTCGCGGCTTGTTCGACCGAGAATCTCTAGATATAAAGTACCCCGACTGGAAACCCTACTACAGCCAGAGACACTCCATCGGACTGCAGGAGTTCACACACCATTTTCATTGTCAACTTGCCCCAGGTCGAGATTTTGGATTCAAACAGTTGCACACGTGTGGTCGGACAGAATACCGATACCTCGTCAAAGTCACCCTCGTTCCCTGCGGATACACGGTATTTATTTAAAACTACGTCTGTGGAGAAACAGCATCGTCTTCAAGCGGAAGTGGACAATTATCACCTCCCTAGGAATTTATAGGGTCAACACATCCCTGTGCGTCTTGGGGACTTCAAGCCTCGTCTGCATAGTGGTACCACGGCAGAAGAATGACGCAGAAGATGATCTTGACCCGGTCTGGAACGCGGCTTCAGCATGTCATCCATGACAGAAATCCAGCTTCTTTCATCAGGCGCGCAACAAAGCTCTGGCCGAGATCTGGTCGTGTGGAGCTACCCACTGCGACAGTGAGTGGCGTAACATGCTGTGAGATGACCTGAGTGGCCATCTGGTTGTAGTTGACCTGGAGGACGTGAAATGGTTGAAGCGCCCTGGGGCCCTCGATTGCATCTCGGACAGTACGCAGCGTACTCGCTGCATCGGAGCGATGAAATATAAGCCCTGCTTCAAAAAGGTGGAGTATACTGTAAACAGTATGGCAGTATCTCAGGCTTGTGACAACCTATTCGGAAACGTTGCAAAGCATGCCGCCACAGGACGTCGTGGTCTTTATCTTAGACCGAGTAGTAAATACGCATTTTGCAACACGAACCGTACATGTTGCAAGAACCCATCTGCACGGCAGGCTTGAGCAGCGGAACTGTTACACGACTTCTAGGTAAGCTGCTAGAGCTACATACATCCCACCAACCAAGCCCCATCGACCGAAATCCTTCGAAAATCTTTTATTCGATTTCGCGGCTAGCTCCGAGTATTTATACCTCACCTGGTTGGCACCCGCCTCCGCAAGAGCATGTTCAGTCACCCAACAGTGGCTCAGATCATCTCCCCCAACATCAGTGTCCCGATGAGATTGTTCAAAGCTTCTTTCCCTCCTTGGATGCTAATAGAATCCGATAACTGCTTGCCACCGAACATAATGATACGATCACTGGCTTCACAGTCCGTAATTTCAAGGCGGTCTAAACAAAGTTCATCCCGAATGGTCCTAAGTAATGATTTCCAGGACTCAAGAGTTGGAAGTTCGATTAATTCCAGATACACGTCGCGCAAAGTCATTTTATGGGCAAGAAGTAGCCTAGCTAAATGGTCTTCCGTACCACTGACTGTGTCGATCTCCAAAACGCGGAGATTTTTGAGGCAAATGCCTTCGCTTAGCGCCTTAAGATCCCCTGTTTGAATACGAGAATCAAAACCTAGACGTAGCACTTCAAGCCCGGAAAACTGCACGATGAATCGTACTAGATGCTTTGCCCAGGGTAACGCACTTTCCCTCTCTGGTGGGCCAACTGTTAAACGCAAAGTTGTGAGTGTCGAAGTAATAGGACTCATGGTGAGGCAGAAATCCGGGAGCTGTAGCATTCCTGGGTCCACTGGAACTCTAGACAACCCCACATAGAGTTCAAAGCGCTGCAGTGGGACACAACCTGCAGCAACAGCAGCGAAGACGACATGAATAGCGCGAGCAAAGAATTTCCGGCTTTCTGAACTGTCCAATGTGGAGTTTGGTTCAACACCGGTCAATTTCTCGAGAGAACGAGCCCCCCAAGGGCGGTGGTTAATATCATCCTCGATGAATATTGTCCTGCAGTTTGTTGCCTTGGAAAGGGCTTGTGCGAGACATGCAGTATCGTAGCCAGATGCTGCCAGATGGTCCTGCTCGGCTAAATGTTGTTCATAGCTGATTTTATCCACCGCAGCGGCTTCTTTATTCCGGGGATTAACTAGGTGATCTGCTGTAAGGTGATCAGGGTGGATCACGAGAACACGCAATGCACTGCCAAAAGCAGGGTGAGTAGCCACGTTTCGAAGGGTCTCAAGGCTATGTCGGCTTAATATGTGGCGTCGCGTCTCAAAAAATTTCATAGTGAAATCCTGGAATGACCTTGCTCGAAGAGTTCTGTTGGCGAGGCGAAAATTTTGAAAATCTATACTTTCCAAATTTCTCACAATCATGCCCACAATCTCCGTCGGAAGTTTATCCATTATATTGACTGGTTATAGCAGGTGCTTACTGTTATTAAGCTTTATGGTGGTTTGACGGGAACTAGTCAACAGGCTGTTGTATGGTTGGGATAACGAGAGTTGTGGAGGCGATGTAAAGCAGGACTGCTTTTGGACGCGGCTGACCTGGCTCCCAAGACAGATGGGACGCAGATCGCCGCTTGTTTTTCCTTGGGGGTGGCGGCTCGTACACTGTTTATACGATCCGTGATGAAGGATCTAAGAACACCGAAGCCCTCCCTCAATGATGGGCTCTCTGGTGTATGAAGAGTTGCTTTGATCTCGATGTGATAGAAATTAGAACGTTCTAAGCGTACAGGGACTTTTTGTTACAGTAATTCATGATCACATGACTCGAGATGATTGTGAAGCGATGGATGCTTGTCTATTGGATGGTACCCGGGACGGGACCAGAGATCTAGTTATCTAATAATGACTAAGCGAGGGAGCTAAGCCACAGGGGACGAAGTCACGTCCCTAACAGGATTAGGCAATCACGTGAGTTACACTGGCCCAAATGGGACCAAGTAATCAAGATAATAACTTCTATTCGGATCGCAGACAGTCCTCGTCCAGGGTTGAAGTTGCTGAGACAATAGGCAATATGAAGGAGCATTTGTCTTACAACTGCATCGCATCGCCAAGCCCCCCTATTGCCGTCCCCGGTTGCCCCCTCCTCTTTGATTTCCACCCAAGATCCCCAGGAAGGTGGCCAGACTCCGGGCTCATTCATATTGCTCAAAACGCGTTTCGTCATTCTAAAAGTCCGCTTGAGCCACTTTTTCGCTCGTTGTACATCGAAAGTCCTTCATACAACGTCCATCTAGCTGACTCGATAACTTATCGGAACAATTTTTAGCAAATTTCTGTCGATCACCAGTTCAAGAATGTTTAGAAATGGACTTAAACCTTTCGCCATTGATTTTGAGATCATGTACAATACGAACGAACTTTTGTCGGGCGGAAACCGAAACACACGATCATTGGACCACATGATCGCAGTGAGGGTTTACGGTCATGAGTTTGAGAAAGCATTCACCACTTCCCAGATTTCCAGTAGTTCTGGACATAATAGAATTATCTTGTACGACTTCGGCGACTTCAGATTCATAGTACGCTTTGAAACCGACGCATACGTTACTAGCCTCCCAAAACATCAACCTCAGAAGGGTGGAATCGGCGAACGGAGACTTACTGAGCGGGATGAGAGATCTGTTTCGGTCGCAACCCGAAAGCCGGTCTCTCGTCTTCCAACGAATCGAAAGTAGTGAATCAGATCCTTGAGAAACAACACTCAATATTGGAGATACTTTCTACAGTGTTGGTATCTCGATGATACCATATTTAGTGTCGTTAGATTTCAACGGTTTGCTTAGCCGCAAAGTACAGACCTCTGCTACCACAATATTCCTTTGTTTGATATCGCTCTCAAGGGCCTGGAATCGAGCTACCGTAGCTTTTTGCGAGGTGATATCCCTCAGTACCATACTCTTGGTGAAACGTCGGCGTACTCGGAGGGCGGTCAATCGATGCTAGTTTTCTCGTTCTGAATACCAGCAAACCCGATTACAAACTCGAGTATAGGTGCTATCGAGCAGTGAGGGGAAATGAATATATGTGAGGGGACGCGGAATTTTGACCCTTTTAATAGTACGCGGTAACTTCAGGGATGAAAAGAAAGATCCCGCCAACGTTTACATTGCTATACTATTGTTGTCTCGCATTCAGGTACCTTCAGACAGGGGTGTGAGCGGAATTTTGAGGAGCGGTTAGTTATGTTACCGCTCATAAGCGGTGGAGCAGTTCCCGCATAGCCATCGATTATGATTGGCTGGGACGGCGAATCAAATCACCTGAACGTGAAACCAAGCCGGCTCGGATCTCCTTTATATTCTAGGAATCCGATCCGCTTCGGTTGTGCTTTCCCATCGGTTTGAATGGCCGTTGCGTCCCTGTAGCCCGGCAGCGAGACCATGACTACCCACCTTCCTTTGGCTGATGTCACTTTTCCAGCGACAATCGAGGTATTCCCTGCAATTCCCTCCTCTTCCTTCCCTTCTACTGCTGCCGCCTCAACGGCTCAAGGGCGATCCACCGCAGTTCCGGTCGCGACTTTACGATCGAACGTAGTGAAACTGGAGAAGTCCTCCCCAATACCGTCCGCATTGACCTCTGCGGATGCGGAAACACTAGCAGGCCACAAACACAAGCTCAAATGTACCTCTGCACGAGGTGTAGCGAATCTTACCCCCGAACAATTGGCGAAGAAGCGAGTCAGGGACCGGCAGGCCCAGCGTGCCATTCGCGAAAAGACGAAGGCTCATATTGATCTCCTGGAACGACGGGTCCGCGAACTATCGACGCAGAAGCAGTTCTTGGATCTTCAGGCGGTATTGAGGCAAAATGAAATCATCCAAGCAGAAAACCGGAAGATCAGGCAAGGGCTAAAGGCGATCATGGATATTCTTCAGCCATTGCTGGGAGACCACAAGCTGAATACTCTGCCTTCCACGCCTTCCACAACCGCTACTCACATTTCCTCAGTAACATCAACGCCGCCTTTATCTAACAGCTTGTGTTTCTCAGCCAATTCCGAGAGGTCAGCCGCAGGCGAACAACCGTACACTGAGTCTGCTGCGAGCACAGGGGCATCTTCTTCCACCGCCCAAGCGGCCGTCACATCTGGCACGGCACGCCATGATATCACAACGAGCGGTCCAGCTTATTCTCGCATTGTGTTCGACGATCAGCGACATAATATGGCTCACGGTCTGGCCTCTGGCGGAACGGATGAACGAATGGGCTTCAATTTCCTGCTTGATGCATCGCAGCGAGTACCCAAAGTGGAGGGGCTTTGACGCTTCTCAGAGACACTGTGGCCACCTTCGAACCCATCTTCAACATATTTGTCGAACCGCTCATCTTTCGATGGCAGAACCGCACTTGCCTGCTCACCTAACCTAAATTCGCAACGTTGCTCCTACATGCACTCTAGACGCCATCCTTTAGGACTTCCTTCATAACCGACAACATCAAGCAGCGAAGAGGGTATTGGAGCAGAGTGTCGTGGGCTCCCCTTATCCCAGGGTCTTGTCCTCGCTCAGTAAGGAAAAAGGCGTCTATCCGCATTCCTTATCAAACGTATTCAACGATATCTTGCGGACATTCCCGGATATCTCCACCCCCCCAGAATAAGTGGCTGTACTGTTTCCCATATTCCTCATGATGCGGTGGCAGATTTTTCCAATACCTGATGATTATGATCGATTGCCTGAGTGGCTCAACCCTCGTCGGTCGCAGCTTCTCACAACCCGTCCGTCGTGGATAGACTGCCTGCCCTGGCCGCGGATGCGAGATCATTTGATGATGTCGTATCGGGGATTATCCCACCGAGAACTGGCTCATTCCCTTTACACGTACACTGTGTGAATTGGCCCTATGAAGCGACAGAACACGTCCCATCTTCCGGTGATGGGGACGAGCTTCTGATAAATCTTGTCTTCGAAAGGCGCTTCCGCAATCCCGGCAACTGGTTGCTGGGACCTGCTTTTGCAGAAGCTTATCCTTCCTTGGTTGACGATGAGGACCAGTGCTTCGCATGTATGATGACGATTCAAGGGAACGTTTCAGCTTCTGCGCTCTGTCTCTACATCGCATCATTTCGAAATGGGACATCACTCATCTGTGATACTCTTTTCATTGTTCTAGCTTCATCGTATTATGTTGGACGATGATGAAGTGAGTTTCTTTTTTTTTACTCTCGCCTGTGCTTTCGTAAATCGTGGACAGACTCGTCAGGTTCTAAGGGACAGAGGCACCGAAGCCCTGTGATGTAATTTTGTATGCTTGCTTTATCAAATTCCACAGCAGTTGTACTGTACGACCGTTTTTTATTCCTGTCTTATCGACGCATGTACATACCGTAGGTGACCCATTACGTGAGGTAAGTCAGCTTTCATACTGGGTTTCCACCTAGCTCGTAAGCGCTGCCGGATATACCTGCAGCCAGTGCTGCTATTGCCATGTCTAGGTTAGCACACATGATTCTGTATGGCACCTGCCGGCTCCGAATTCTCGGAAGGAGCTCCATGAACGCAAGGAAATCTAGCAATTACATCCTACTCACCGAACAGGCTTGCGAGAGAGCTGAAAACATCGATGCCCGGCCATGGATATGATTTCCCATCAAAAGACTAGGATTGCTGGACTCAGATCCAGCTGAAGTCTATGTAATTGCCAATTAATAGGGTATGTGCTTCACTATGTACGTTTCAAATGCGGTATGGTGAAGGAGCCGTTACACGAGACCACGAGCTAGTGAGCAACCCTCAACCAATTGACACGGGACTTTCCTTCAAAAGCCCTTGATGGGCCTCAAATAAACGTAGTCATGTCTGATACCGCGGGCAAGTGGCGACCTATCAATGATGATGACAACGGCTATGGAATTGCCCGGACAAATGAGGATCTGGTGCCCTCAGAAAGGACCGATCTGCCCGAAATTATCAATTCTGGCCAACACCAGTTACCGTAAAGCTTGCCGGGGTCCTTAAAGAACGGAAAGGCGTCCGGGCAAGAGTACCGTGGAGGGTACCCCCATGCTCGCCGTTGCAGATCCTTCATGCTCTCATCCGTCAATTGCGCAGGCTAGCCCTCCTACATCCGAAAATCACCGGGAGCAGATGTCCGCTGAAAAAACAACCTCTTCCGCCTCAGGGAAAACCCATTTTACCGTGTCGTCGGTCAGGTCTGACCTATCGTGCATCTGCATGTGAACTAACCTGGCTGGCCACAGCCCTGTCATGGCTAAAATGTGCATGGTATCGAGACGGTCCTGCTCCATCTCATCTCAGGGCAGGATGTAGCTATCGATTCTCTGGCCCTGATACACACACACAATTCATTAACGCCCGGCGGCTCTGCCGAAATGGCAACTATCGCTGGTCTATCAATACAGGTTCTAATGTACATCTGCTGTATCTCCTTCGAGCCAATACATAGATCCTTTCAGTATATGTCCTCAAAGCTGTCAATATCGTAGGAATCCCTGTGGGTTAGTATATTTTCTAGTAGACTGGCTTGAAGGCGCTTCTTCAAGTGTTCAACATCCTATCCTCGGCAGTTGAAGCGCGTCTACTATCTGTGGCACAAGGTGGTTGGTGTAGATTAGTTAGGGGAAGGGTGTCATTGCCTTGGTTGACATGGTTAGGTGGCATCGAGTCGGCCCGTGGTGATGGCAAATCATATTGAGGCTCGCACTGCCTCCAAGTTCGGCGTCCATAGCTGATAATCAGAAGGCGATTTCCCGTCCAGGCAGAGGGAGAGATCGCCCGGGTGAGTACGGGCACGTTGTAGCAGTGCCATCCGTTGCCTAGTCCACTTCCGACACCGGAAGAGGAAATGCTCCACGGTCTCTCTTGCTTGTCCGCATGCACACTGGTCTGTCTGCGTGACATTGATCCGGTAAAGATATCCATTTAATCCTACCATGCCGGTCCGGAGTTGAGCCAGCACTAAAAAATTCTCAATGACAGCTAGAACTATTCTCGGCCTTTTCGCTCCTGCGGATCTGGGACCCGCTCTATTGGCAGCTGGTACATATCAGGATCTATTCTCGTGGAATGGTCCCTCGAGTCCTACGCAGGCAAAAGTATCTGAAGCAAGGTATTGAGCAACGAATTCCAGTGTTCGTTCTTTCATTGTCTTATTTTCTCCATCAATCAAAATGCCTCGGCCTTTTGGAACGTCGCTCTCCCTTTTTCTTGCCGCGAGCCCTACTCTTTGCAAAAGCGCCACATACATCTTGGATCCCAACACCTCTAGACTTCTCTCCCAACTGGATTACGCCGAAGCAGACGTGAGTTGGACTTACCACGCGGACCGAGATTGTGACCCTGAAGACGGCTTGAAGGAGCAGACTGCGTTGTGCCTTCCATGTTGTCATCATACCCAAGACAAGCCGCCGAGTATGGATGATGCTCCTTTGGATGAGAAGGCTTGTCATGCTCTGGAAGAGTATTTGACCTCTTTCAAATAACACCACCTGCTGAAACGGCGGTTGGCCACTTTTGACAAACTCTCCACCAAGTGTTCAAGTTACATGGCCTACCAGCATGTATTACAATACTTTGCGATCGATGGAGTAGCGTGAATACCAGCTGCTCTGAAGTTATTCAGGACATACGCGCCGTCTTTTGTAAGGAACTTCTAAGAGGCATTCGTGGAGATACACACACACTTGACGACATAAATGGCCGTATGTCATCAGGTGTCGGCTCATGAGCATGGCATGATACTCGGAGTCCAACATTCCACATGATTTATCACTGTATGTGATCATGCAAACCACTACTACCTTGGCGAGTTTTGTGCAAGCAGCTTCTAGGGAGACGTTATATATTGCTGAATATCATTTGGTTCTTTCGAGACAGTCCATTTCTCTACGTGAATTTGGCATGATGATCCGGAGCTCGGCGTTTGAGCGAATTGAATGGTATCAATCATCCCATAACACCGACCTGACATAAGGATATTCATTATCACTGTCAATTCGAGAACCAGTGAACCGAGGAATGAAAGGCACCCTAGATGGACTGGAAACGGTAGCAGTGGTCGATTAGCCTTAATGGAATCTCGCATGGGTAACCGAAAGCCGCGACCGAAATCTTGGAAAGACACACACTAACCTTCGCGGGCGCGCGGTAGACCTCGTGGTCCACATTTTGGCCACACCTCCTAGGGAATATTTCATAGCTCTGTGGAACGATCGATCCCGAGAAGCTGAGGTCCTTTTTCCCGAGAACGTCGGTTCGAATCTAAGCAGAGGCCGGGGCAACTTCTGGTTTCAACCGTCTATTGTGTTCACTAGGCCATCGGAAACGGTAACAGGGAACATGAAGCTTCCATGCTACCTTAACAGTCACCCTCCTCATAAGTAGTGGGCTTTTGTACAAGTGCTTCAAAAAAATTGATGTACTTGGTAAAATTTTGGTCGGGTGAAGGCAAGCCTGGAACTTCTCCAGGTATCCAAACGATTAGTTGATCTGGATACCATATTAATAACATGCCAAGAGAAGTACCCACGGGTACTCGAAGTCTCACGTCACTAATTGTAATGGACAGACGTCATATAATGTCTGAAACGGTAATAGGGCCAAGAAAAGAGCCACGGGTACTTCAAAAAGGATGGTGACGTAGTTTCAGAATTTTTCAAGTTCGCTACTTTGACGCCACCTATTACCTGATACTGCCCAGAATGACCTGCTGTCCATACTTCAATTACACCCAGGACCATTGAAGGTGCGTAAACTGTTTAGAATGAGCCAAATCAAAATTTCATGGACCGATCGACCTCAATCCGGGAACTTGAACTCTTGACGCATAATGACTGTTGAATGTCAAATGATGTCATTATAACCGGCCACATAACCTCTCCTCCTAAGGGAAGCTGAATTGAGCTTACCTTCTCAAGGAGGCACTTGCACGACGATAAGCTATTTAAACACTACTAGCAGGACAGTCGCCCATGATCCGAATTATCCATAGCCAGGTCATCCCCATCTTGGCTTCCCCTTGCAATCTGTCGGAAGTTGACATCGACACCTTGTCCGTAGCTTGTTCGTCATTGCAACCATCACTTACCCCCATGTCATGCGGGGTTGGTCAGATTCGTAATACATCATGTGAAATCCTACTTTCTGTAGTGAAGTATGCATCACTTAAGCGAGCTCGCATTCCTCACCTTCTATTGGTCTGGGCCTCTCGTAGTCGGGTTTTCATGCTCCAGACTTACAATAGACTGACAGACTTGCTGCGTATGTTGGTTCCTGGTTCCAACCAAAACTGAATTAACTTTCAATTAAAGGACTGGTTGGTTTCTTGGTAATAAACTCGAATGCCGCAAGCATCAATCAAGACTGCAACCCAAGGTAGAGATCAATGGCAACCGTGAATAACTACTCATTATCTGTATACCCACGAAGTATTTCTAGCTAGGTATACTCTTGACGTCTTACTAACATTGTGTCCAGATGAACAGTGTTCTACGTACCTGAAGCAAGCTCGAAGATTCCTTACTTCGCCCAGACTAGTACTGACCCTTATTTCCGAGATCCGAGTACAGCGTACAGAATGAGCGGCCGGTCAGGCACAGAAGGTGCGCTTGGCATCCGCTAGTAACCGAAACAAGGCTAGTGCAACTTAAGTTTATTCTTCCGCTAAGATCCGCCAGGATGACAGCAGATGCAGATCCTGAGATCATCATCACTACCGCTTCGCGGTAGGCACTTAAAGCTCATCTGTAGTCTATCTGGGCCCGCATCATCGTGTGATAAGGTAAGTCTGCTAACTGGCGCCGGGCTTCGGAGGAACTGTTCCTTGTAATGCTTACGTAGAATTCCGAGTGAGGATGAGCTTACCGCTTTTCTCCGGCTGGGTCCCCTTGTATGTGAGCTTTTGGGGATGGTATTATTCATTACTATACGGAAGATACGGCGCTCATGATATCACCACAGTAGGTTAGGCGAGGATCAAGCGCGCAGGAGACCATGGGTCAAATGAACCGGGTTCGAAGTATAGTGAATAGTAATTCCGCATTGGTGAACCGGCCTTTTGAATGAGAGTAAGACGCATAGGTCTGGAGGCGATATTCTTATCTTCCGTCCCTTATAAGGTAAGGCATAGTTTGTCAATAGGCTCCAGCCAGCCATGTCATAATGCAAGTGGTGAAGTCGAGGCTCCGCTTCTGTTGGGATCTTCAGGACACGCGTTCGACAGGGCTGGTCTGGATTTCAATCACATGGTTGCACTCAGCAGGGTGTGAGAATGGGTAATGGAGGAAGCTATAAAAGTAGCTTATGCTATTTCTTGTTGGTTGAAATACCGCTGGATCTCTCAGAAAACCAACGGCGCTCATTGTTCATGATATATTTGAACTGTATCCTCGCCGGCCCAAAACAAAAGAAAAACCTCACCGAAGACAACGGATCGATAGTATTATATTAAGCGCGATGCGCATTGTCTCCGCATTGAACGGCCTGCTTCTCGCAGGTGTCGCTGTGGCTCAGAACACCACCTCATCAAGCTGTTCGCTTCAGTCATCTGATTTGCCATCCGTTAATTATGGCTTTGCGCTCTCGTCCTTCCTGGACCGGTTTTACTCTTCGGTTCCCGTAAATCAGACCACCTTGAACAGCACTCTAAATAGCTCCAACTCAGAGTTCTTCGCCAACCTCCAAGGTATCCAGAGACAAAACGGTTTGGGCGTGCGTGCTGTGCAGCAACTTGGCGCGAAGGTGTCTGGCTTTAGCCCTCAGAACTGCAGTTTCACCTTCCCGAGTGCCAGTGATGGTGAGACCTTCGTGCGCAACGCCCTTCAGCTGGAGTCGTCAGTTGCTGGGGCGTACATCGCATTGGCTGGTTACATCCAGGCTCCCGAGGCCTCGTTATTGTGGGCCCGTTTGGCTGCTGAGCACACTGCGCACGCCTATTATATTGCCAGCCACCAGCAGGCCGTCCTTTTTCCATCGAACAGTACTTCATTAGTCCCTGCCTACAGCCCTGCTTACGTGCTTTCCAACGGAACTGCCCCCGGTCAGCTTGGTTCATACTTTCAAGGCTGCGTGACTGCGCCTCCAGCTCCGTGTAACCAGACCCTGTTCATCGGGCCTCTTACTGCCAACCTTGCTGCGAATGTATCAGCAAGTGCTGCCACTTTGAGCTCGGTCTCTTTGTCTGCCTCTGCAACTCCTTCGCCAAGCTGGGCAAAGAGGGGTTACTAAAGTCCGCGGCGTGCGAAATGGGGTGGCACCTATCGTCATTGAGGCTACGCTTTCTTGGGTAAATGCTGCTGCTAAACTATCGCCGCACAGGGATTCGGTACAGTGTAGAGATGGAGTCATAATACTTGTGATTGTGTCTGTAATAATGCCTTAATACGCGATTTTGGATGAATGTAATTTTGACAGTCTGCGGGTTTGGCACGTAAATTTTTAAGTTCCTTAATAGTATTGCCATGTGTAAACATATAAGTTACATGAATCGAGGTGTAACATCCCCATGCTCGTGCAAAAAATATATGCTGATGATCTGATTGATGATGTCATTTATTCACCTAGCAGTATGCCTTCCATGGCGCTGGAAGTTGGAGGCCGGTCTTAGTGGCTATCGAAAATCACAGCGTGGTGATGCCGAGCAGTTGATGCTCGTGCCAAATCTGATGACGCAGTATTAGTAAGACACATAAGCCTGCCTAGAAAATGGAGTGCTATATATTATACCTACATGGCAGAGAGAATGCGAATAAGTGCTGTTCGCTGCAGTGTCTCAAAGAGCGGCAGGTGTGTTTTATTGCGTAGCGGATCATGCGCGCGCTTCAGATGTCGCCATCCCAAAAGACGGTGGTGCTGAAAGTGGCTCATCCATTACGTGCCCTGCAGACGTTACTGCTCGTAGGAAGGGAATGAGGTCAGAGATGATGGGAACAGCACTCTCCGATCCGACATTGGCGACAATGTAAGCTGGGGAACCCCACCTAGCGCGACCGCACTCCCAAACTCGTTTATGCTCGCAAAGAACTCGACCGGGAACCCTACGGCAGATCCATGATACTCGATGCCGTGGGCTATCGAACCATGCTCGTGGGAGATATTGCCCGCATCTTTCTGGGGTTGGACCTGGTCTCAATCCGGATAACTGACCGGTTTCGAGACCCGACGGTTCCTTACATCCGTCTATCCCTGCATCGCAGGCGGCAGGGTGGCCCTTTGGAGGCGAGGTTTAACAGCTCCAGTATCCGAGCAGAAGCGGCGTCATGCCCTTCTGGGAGACTACTCACAAGAGCTGTACCCTCCAGGTCCATCTTCTGATGCACCGGACCCCATTCCCTCGTCCAATGCACTCGGGCTCCCTTCTATACTAGAAACTGCGCCACCGAGCTTTCCGAGATTCCTTTGTGTGCAGCATGTCGAGGAATCCAGGTTGGCGCTCCCGACTGAGTCTCCAATTCTAATACCTCCCTGGGATCCATTGGGGCCTGTTTCCGCAGCATTGCCCAAGACGGACTTCCACCGCCACAGCTTGCATCAACAACCATCTGCACCTGGCCCTGTGCGAAACCTCGAGTTGCTAGTTACCCCGTGGCTACAGACTATGATAGATTACCAGGGGACTGAAGTCAGCCCGTTCGATATCGTCGGTGCCAGCAGACAGGAGTCATCGTGTAATGTCACGGTGCCGGAAGACCAGGTCGAGCATCATCACTCGACCTAGGCGTGGGGCTCCAATACTCACAAGAAACAGGAACCGTTTGCATAGTAGGAGCTAGAATTTTGCATGCCTGGATGTGATTGAATTATGATATAATGTCGTTGATGACAGGTTGGTGCTTTTCTGTACTGCAATCTACATACGGTTCCCAAGATCATATTGTACAATGTATTACTGTGATATGTCAATGAATGAATAGAACAGCAGTGAATGACTCGCGGACGTCTGCTCCATATTTAAATGCCACAAATGCAAATGGATAGAGCTACTGAGTATATTGGAACCACAATGTATCAACAGCAAGCGTTTAGCTTGCGGTTTTTGATTGGATGGATCAGGCAGACTTTCGTTGTCAACTGACGACTGCCTCTTAACATGGCACGCGTCTTTTCTCTGCGTTTATCCCTGCATTTTCTGCCGGTCGAAAGACCATAGTGACCAGTGTTCGCATTAAACCATAGCTATTTCCACTTAAGCGCAGTGACGATAGAGACGACCCGCGGCAGTACCAGGTTAATAGGTTAATACAACCGTGTGTATGTTGGTTAATTAACGCACACACGACGTCACATGATACCCACCTACATGGAGGCACTGAAACCGAGCCTACTCCTTTCAGTCCTCATCAACTATAGTCCCCAGAGTGTAGCGGTCCCAAAGCTGACCGCCAACCTGGTGCTCAACGGCGAGCTTGGAGAGGGGTGAGCATGTTCTTCACTTGGGTGTTCGATGTCGAGAGCGGCGACGAGTGTAAGGAGATAGTACACCACGGCGATGACGATGACAACACCAATGGAGTAGGCCCAAATAACCACAACCGTGAAAATGTCGACGTCGCTGTTGACGGAGAATTTAGCACCAGAGGGAGAGTTGGTCGGCTCATACTCACCTAAGGAGCCAGCCGAAGATGGCGCCAACCAACTGCCACGAAGGCCAGGTTTTGCCCACCGGGTGAGGAAGATGAGCCAATTCCCAGTCAGGGACACCTCAAGGAAGATAATCTCTTGAGGAGAACCGAAGTTTTGGATAATACCACCGTTGTTTAAGGACAGGAAGGCACGGATGATTCAAGTAGCTGTGGCAAGGAGGATACCAGGGATAACAGAGATGACCGAGACCTTGGGCAGCTGCCACTCAACCGGGCGTGCCTCGAAGTGGGCGTTATCGTAAGCAACAGCAACGGGGGTTAAGACGGCAAAAAGGGCAGTGAAGACGATGAGGTCTGCACGGATGGTCTCATTGATAGTGATAATGGACGTGATCAGGTAGACCTCACAGGTGCAGACACAAAGCGATACGGTACTGAATGTAGGTTTTCATACGCTGAAAGATCTGACGAGCGAGCTTGATGGCGTCGACGATGGTGGAGAGCCTAGGAGCGAGGAAGACGATATCGGCGGCAGCCTGGGCAGACTTGGTGGAACCCTCGACAGTGATTCCGCAGTCCACCTTCTTGAGGTAGGGAGCGTCGTTGACACCATCACTCGTCATGGCTCTTAAGTGACCACGTTGCTGCAGCATCTCGACGACCTGGAGCTTGTGCTCTGGGGACACCACAGCGGTATCAACGGCCTTCTCGACGAGGTCGTTCTGGGCAGAGCCAGCAAGGACCCCGTGGATCAGGCGCTCGAATCGTAAACCTTGGAGGGCAAGCATCTTGCAAGTTTCCTTGGCAATGGCGCTGGCGTCACCGGTGACCATCTTGACCTGGAGACCCAGGTGCTGAGCCTCGGCAACGGCGTGGGCAGTGACCTCCCGCGGCGGGTCGAACATGGGGTACATGCCGAAGAAGCTACCACGGCTCACCCTCCTTCTGGACGGCAACCCCGAGGGAGCGGAACTACACCGAGCGGACTCAGTAGCCTTGTCGCGGAACTTCTGAACCTCCTCCTCGGAGCACTGGGACATGTTCAGGATGGCCTTGGGAGCACCGTTGGCGCAGACGTAGCGGACGGATCGAAAGGCGTGTACTTCTCGGTAACCCAGTTTCGAGAGACGATTCCCGGGCCTTGGGGTACCGGTGGAGGGTGGGGGATGGTCGCCTTATCGATCGGGCCGAGGTTCTTGACGTTGTGGTTCGAAGCAATGGCGGCGACAGACATCACCCAGTTGCCGTCGTCGCCTTCATTGACGTAGGGCCCCCGGATGGATAGCTGGTCAGCGATGAGGGTACCAGTCTTATTGAAGCAAAGAACGTCAACCCCAGCAAGAGATTCAATGGCGGTGAGCTTCTGGATGATGACCTTCTGCTCGACGGAGTACGCGGCGCCGACGGCGAGGGTGGTGGTGGTGACGACGGGAAAGACCGACAGGGACCCCGATGATCAGGAAAATCAGGGTGTAATAGAGCAGGTTGTTGTTGCAGTTCTCCGGGTAGCGCTCTCTAGGTAGCGGTAGAACCCACCGATCCAGGCGGCGACAATCCAGAACATGACCAAGATCAGGAAAGTACCACCCATGTAGTCCACAATGGCCTTGGAGTGAGCGGAGTCGTTGGCCCCCTGAACGAATGCAGCGGTCTTACCGACAAAAGTCTGGCGAGCGGTAACGGTAACGACGGCGTAGGCCTTACTACACTCGCAACCGGTGATGTACTAGCAAGTGTCGGCCATATATGTGTCGACGGCGAGAGACTCGCCCGTGATGGCGGATTGGTCAACAGCGACCTGGAGCACGCCAACACGCGCTTCGATGCCACCATCATCATCGTCCTCGGTCCCCTTGGTACTCCCGATAGGTCTCGAAGTTTTCGGGCTTGTCATAGTCACAGATGAGGCGGACATCAGCTGGAGCGGTGGTGTCTTCCTCGGTGACGACGATATCACCGGTAACGAGCTCACAAGCCAGGATCTCCTGCGCCTGCCAAGCACGAAAAGCAGTCGCATTCATGGCAATATCACCTCTCATAGGCGCGGCGACATCGGGGCCTGCTTCTCCTGTTACCAACCGACGATAGTGTTGAGGAACAGGATACCGACGATGACACTGAAACAAATCCAGTCGCGAGGACCGGCAGGGAGACAGACAGCGAGTTCCATGACTGTGGGGATTAGCTTTTATCCTCTCCCCGTCATCCTGGCGTAGGCAATGAACACACCATAGAGGATCCGGCCCGGGAGTAACCGGTTGACTGGACGAAGAAGTTGGTCTTCGCAGCGGTCAATCCGTTGAAACCGGTCCGCTTACGACGAGGCTCAATGTCGAAAGCCCGCAGATCAGAGCGCATATCGGTCTCGAACCGCTCGTCAGGGCGGACAAAACCGGCCTCGACCCCATCACCACTCTTCTTCCAGAAAGCGCACCAGGGCTTCTTATCTGCTGCCTTGGCGCTCAGAGCACCAGCAGAAGAAGTCAATCCACGGCGCTTGACCAGGGCGATGGAGATATAACGGTTGATAAGAGTGTACTTATCAAGAGCAGCTCCTTCAAATGTATCAGGGGAATGTAGACTGTTCTCCATGTCAGAAGTATAAGAGACCATCCGCTTTGTCGTAATTTTTTCTTCCTCTTTGGTAAAAACTGGGTCGAGTTCTCCAGGATCACTTTCCAGATATCTTCACGTACTACACTCCGAGGGTCTTTGCATGTTGGCTGAAGGAAACAACACATATTTTGCCAGGGTTTAGTTTCTTGATTTCAGTCCGTCTCCCGACGTGGGAAGTTTCCATGATACCGGCCATTACACTAGCTTTCGCGAGCTTGATTACCCCTTATCCTTCTCGCACGTGGGACACTGGTCAGGGGTTATGCCTCGAAACAGCACTCATTCTGGAGCGACGCCGTGCTCAGCCTAAAATCGATCAATGGGGGTGCCCCACACCAGTAATCAGGCAGTCGAGGCGTACCTTCCGCTCTTCTAGCCTTCCAGCCGGGCATGCTATTGTCAGACTAATCCACAAAAACGAGATATTTCAAACAGACTCGCTTATCGTTGCTCGGCAGTGTTAGGGAGAAAGTCAACCGTGTGGCGATGGCATTCCGGACACTTATGGCCAACGACTCTTGCTATCTACTATTGGGCTTGATGTTCTGCCCGGGCAAAAAATGGTGCACCATCAGCTTCAGTCTTGGCTGATGTCACTCTATTTCTTTTCTGCTGTCTGCTTTTCCATTATAACATCGAGTTCGCTGTCGGCAAGCATATTCCTCTCATCACTCTCAGGAGGGCTGATACTTATACGTAATGAGCCCACGGAGCTTACGTTGCGTGGTATACAATAACACTTATTTTCTGGAAGTTCGTGTACCAGTGGGGTTGTCTGAGCGCGCGAAGTTTCCGTAGGCACGGTCTTCCCGTGGCTTCCTTTCGTGGCCGCCAAAAGAAGCTCGCGGCATCCCCATATAATACCCAGCCAAGTTTGCCGTTACTTCCTCCTTCCATCGTACATTTCCTCTTTCTCCAGACTTTTCATAGCCACACGTCGCATAAGAAGCAGAAATAGGCTCGTTTCAGTGGGCAGAGTTTGAGTCATCTATCATGTCGCGCACATCGTTTCATGACATGGAGCCCCTGGAGAGGAAGAAAACGGAAGTGACGTACACCTACGAAGGCGTGCGCGGATGGAAAGGCGTGCGCTTCCTACGACCTTTCCGCGGAATGTATCATGATGTGCGAAGAAGGCTACCCTACTACTGGAGTGATATCAAAGATGCTTGGAACTATCGCACTATCGCCAGTATTGTGCGGATGTATTTCGTCAAGTATGCCATCCACACCACTCCTTGATGAAGGCGAACCGGATCGGTGCTGGCTTACTAACTGTGCGCCAGCATCCTGCCCGCTATCGCCTATACGATGGACATGTACCGTCGCACGGGAGAGTTTTATGGCATCAATGAGGGCCTCTTCTCTTCGGCTCTGGCGGCCATGGTGTTCAGCATCTTGGGAGCACAACCGCTGACTGTCGTTGGTATTACGGGTCTGATCTCTCTTTTCAATTACACAATCTATGATATTGTAAACATTTACAATCCGTCCATATATCCCAACTTCATGTGTTGGACGGCCATCTGGGCGGCTATTTTCCACTGGATAGTGGCCGTGTGTAATCTGTGTGATTACATGCGGTATGTAACGGTTTTCTCTAGCGAAGCCTTCGGCATGTATGTGGGCATTATTTATTGCAGTAAGTTCCCACTCCTCGTGTTTCGCCCCACATTCTAACCCGCATCACAGTCAAGGGATTGGAAGAGTTGATCAACGAGTTCGCCACCCAAGGTCGCGATGCAGGCTACTTGGCCTGTATGATTGCCATCCTGTATTTCTTGACGATCTATGCGCTTGAGAAATTAGGCTCCAGTGCCATTTAGAAGCCTTCCATCCGGGGCTTGCTAGCTGATTACGTATATCCGGTAAGTTGGCCCCTACACTGTCACACGGATGGCGCCTTCTGTTCTCTCTCCCATTGTTACCTGTCATCGCAGCCACATTTTCGGTTTGAAGCCAGGTCGGCTAATTGATGCAGCTAGACACGCTCTTCTGGGTAGGTTTCGCGCATTTCCCAGGAAACCTGAAGTCAACTCATATTGGGTTTCTGCCGATCTCGCGTGCCTTCTATCCTACCCAAGACCGAGGCTGGCTCCTTCATTTCTGGGATCTTGAGGCCAAATGGATATTCACTGCCTTGCCGTTTGGGTTTTTGACCATGCTCCTGTTCTACTACGACCACGTAAGTGTTCCGACCATCATCTGACCACCGAAGACTCCTGACGCAGCAACATGGATTCCGGGAGGGGCTAACCCTCATCCTTGTACAGAATATCAGCAGTCTGACCGCTCAGGCGCGCCACTTCCCGCTGAAGAAGCCCTCCGGGTTTCACTGGGACTTCTTTCTATTGGGTTGCACCACCTTCATTGCAGGCATCATAGGAATTCCTATGCCAAATGGTCTTGTTCCACAGGTACTGTTCCTAATTTGCTCCCCATGATAAAGAGACAGACTGATTCAGTGCAGGCTCCAGTCCACACGGACTCCCTAACGGTCTACGAGACGACCCTCCGGGTGATTCCAACCGAGGAAGGGGAAGGTGCCGAGATTCGTCGACCCATCGTCAATGCGAAAGCGGTTATTGAGCAGCGTATCTCCCACTTTGTCATGGGGCTGGCTATTATTGGTACAATGACCGGCCCCTTACTGATTATGCTACATACAATGCCCACTGCTGTCTTCGCAGGTGTTTTCTTCACTGTTGGCTGGGGCTCCATAGAATCGGATGGAATGGTGCAAAAAACCGTCTTTCTCATGCGTGAGAACCGGTTCGTTCAGCGAGACGAGCCTCTACTAACGGTCCGGAAGCGGAAGATCTTGCTCTTTATCGTACTTCAAGGGATCGGTGTTACTGCAACCGTGGCTATCTCCCAGACTATCGCTGCTATCGGTTAGTTCCTCCAAAGCAACTCACTAATTCCCTACGATACTCCGTCGGTCTCCTGCCTCGAAGCTAATCTGCGGACTTCCGGACAGGATTCCCCGTGTTGATTGTCCTTCTCATACCCCTGCGTGTATGGGCTCTTCCTAGGTGGTTCAGCGAGAAGGAATTGGACGTCCTTGACGATCTCACAGCGGACAATAGCGCGATCCTGAGCAGCTTGGGCGGCCCCCCAAGTTTCCTGGTCAGACCGAGTCCGGCCACGAAGGTTTGAAACGCAGGTATTCGGAGCAACGGACGGGCGTTCCGCGCCAGAGGGCGGGAAGCATCACCCGTTGAATGCTAGCAGCTCGTTTCGATCACATCGATTATGTCCTCCGCTAAAGCCACTGCTTGCCGTAGTGTATATTCGTTGCCTTGGGGAAGGAGAACAGTGCCATATAATCCGTCCTCCTGACATTTCTCCCTGGAGTCCGCTCCTGGAAGTAACTGATCACCGCGTCGATGGCCGGATAATCCTGCAGGGACATGGACGGCCGGACACGATTCCGCATACTTTCTCCTGCTTGTCGGAATACACTTCTATCTTCAGTGATAACATTGACTCCGGGTGAAGTTCACAAGAGTACTCTAACTTCTCTTTCGCCAAGTTGTTGACCACGATAATTGAAGGGCTAGGAGTGGGAGATCGCCAAATTCGAGACGGCTTTCCGTTGTCTAATTGGGACCCCTCAATTTGGCGAGCGCGCCCGACCTTGATATCTTGTAGGGTATATAAGAACCCTCGGCACCAGCGTGCGGCATTGCGCTCACACAAAGTGTGATACAAGACGTGCTATCGCCTTTTCGCCTCCTGTAGTGTCAATTCCAAGGCGTATTTAAGAGCGTGCGCGGAGGCCTCATGGTCTCATAGATTGATCACGAAGGCTGACTCGTCAAAAGCTGACGAACTACCAGCAAACCCGCTACTACCAGCGCGCCGGGTTCTGGATACGCCGTGGGGCGTGTCTGACAGCAGTTGAAATCGTGCGTCACGATACTTGTCGCCTCTTGAAGACTGGTAATTAGACGGACTTTGCTGAGTGCCAAAAGAGCGGGTTACTGAGCGTAGGGTATTTCGTGAGTGAATAGCACTACCGGTAGGCGAGTCAGGCTCGCATGTTGAGAGTTGATCCGCAAAGCAATCAACGAAACTTCGGTGAAGATGTTTGCTAACCCGGGGCAAGGCAAAGCTACCTTCACCAGCACGGCCTGTAACAGGCAGGTAAGTGAACGGCCAGAAAACAAGAATAGCAGAAACCTACCCACCTTTCCCACCCGATCGGGGCGCGAGTCTAGGGAATGTTCGTATATCAGGAGTTCCTGCTTCAACCCGGTGAAGCCGTCCAGTCAATCTCGGCCGGTAATTAGACTTAGCCAAAATACTCATGATGGACACTTCTCATCCACTCTTCAGTTATCGGATGCTGCAATGCCTCCAGCAACCTGCCAACGTCTATGCTGATGGGGAAAGTGTCTGTCCGGATTGCGCGACCTTCCGAGTGGTAGGTACGGGAAGACACGTCCAGGCTTAACGGGCGACGGCAGCTTCGCCCGAAATGCAAGCGATGCTCCTCGGTCTGGAACCCCACAATATCGGCGCCTACAACACCGGCGAGTAGCTGCTCCCATCGAGCCAGGCAGCGAAAGACATCCGATGGCGGGAACGATGAGTGGAAGGAAAACCCGATAACACTAGCGGGGAGTCTTCGTCGTACCAAACCGGGTGCCAATGCCAATTGGTAATCATGGATCTAAATATAATCCCCTGGACGCCACTTTGCCGTTATCTCATCGGTAAAGGCCTGGTTGACCTGAGTATATTTCTCCCAGCAAGATTCCTCGTACAAATGGTTTGCGGGCAGTCCGGGATCTGGGATTTGAGGATGGGCCACGCCAGCCAGTGACAGTAATGTCCATAGTCCTTGTCTAGCATTTCCTGTGGAACCAGGACCACAGAAGCAGTGTGCCTATGCTCTAGTCTAGCTTTTATCGAAGCTACGGTATTGGATGCTATTTGATCTGCTCCAGGACTCAGGCTTCCGCTAAGCCTCACGTTCTCGTGTGGCTGGGTCTGCACAAAAGCCAGAGCTGCATTGCGCAACGACCCATTCCCATACTGTGCGATCTCTGATGCCCAGAAATTTCATTCGCCGGGTCGCGGCAAGTCGTCGGGCGACTGACGTATACCGTCGCCTGCGACTAGATCGTTCGTGCGATCACGTTGGCCCGTTCGTACAATATATGGAAAAAGGCTGCGCGTTATATGTTAGAAATCAGCGACGACTACATGACAATGGGTTGATTTGGCGGGAAGGTTCCTCTTAACATTGACACAATATGAAAAACCATGTCGGTGGTGCGTGATGGAAACAATAGAATTTTATGTCTTATGGCAAACAACCTACGGATATATAGTTAGCGACATCGTCTGCATGTGGACACGGCTACAAATATACTTTTGGGAAGACCGTAACTGTATTGTAGATATATGAACGGTATGTCATAGTGACGACAACGTTGCTCGATACCCACTAGGTTAGTAACGAGAGTTAACCACGCCACTGTTAGGTGTAAGTGGAGTCATCATATTCCTCCTTCCATACCACTAATTGACAGACAAGTCTTCCAGGCCAACAACACGGCGGAAATTGCCGGATCTCCTTTTTTCCAGCCTGTATCAACGCAATTCATATATAGAAAAAATAATTGCAAGTCTTGCAATCGACACTATGTGATGCTGAAGGCCCAGCTCGATATACGTCATACCTTCAGGATGTAACGGATTCCTGTTGGCGACTGCTATTGGGCAAGAATGCCCGTCAATGAGGGTTGCGGCGCACAATAGCTGAATTTAGGAGATCATAATTGTGATATCAAGTCTTTCGAGACCGCACACGCGAGTGAACAGACGGTTTGACGGTATTGTTCAGAAATAGATCCAATACCTACTGCTTATTTTAAGGTTTTCAAGCGACGTCTTACTATTCTTGAAGCTAACTACGGGAGAAAGTCTCCACTGCGCGTTCTGACAAGGATTGTTTGGTCTAGCGCAGGGTCGCTGGTCTTCTCCAGCATCTAAACGCTGCGTCCACCCGGGAAAACGCCAACGCAAGTGGCATTGTCGCTCCCGAACCTTTGAGAAACCCGGATAGTTATCCTCTTAGATATGTCTCCTGGGCTTAAACCGGCGTGCCAGTGGTCCGCGATCTGGTTCATGATGGCATGATCAACCAATTCATTTGTGACGTCGTCAGTCATCAGTGCGATATGATATCGGCGATCCTCTCGAAGCTGAACCCTCCGCAAAGATGGCTGGCTAGATAAAGGCCCATCTGCATTTTCGGAGGGCGGTGACCCGGAAGGCGCCCGGCACCGGAGGACCTCCTTAAGGTCCAGGTCTCCCAAGACTCGTGACATACTCAGAGAGCCCGAGGTCCGGTCAACTCTGGGTGGCTTTGTGGCATGTTGTAGTGTGAGGCACATACCTAGTTTTTCTATCCCCTCTTCATCTACCGCAATGAGCCCCCGGCTGCCACGATTCGGCTTCTCTCCAAGGGATTGGAAGGTCTGTAGGATTCCGTCAACCGCCTCTGGACGAAATTAGCGTCGCATGAACGGTCTTATTCATGTACCTGGTTGCCTTACGACATCCACTTGGCCTTCACTGCCTCACTCGGAGAGCAAGACATGAGAGTCACCAAAGTTGCCAGCCACAAGGACGCCCGTTATCAAATCCACCAAACAGACTGCGACTGCGGAGCCATAATTCCTCAGATGGCTTTTCTTCAAGAGGGCCTCCTGAATGGCTTTTTCGAATGCACGCTTAGGATTCCATAAAAAAGTCCGGGGACATTGGCGAGTAAGCCAGGTAGTCACTTTGATGCGTGCTGGATATCTTGTCCGATCCGCTGCACGGCACTTAGAACAGATTCTGGTGAAACAAGAAACTCGAGACCCATACTTACTGCCCATCGTATACAGCAAAAAAAAGGCTAATTTCTCACCTCCCTTCGCTATAACTTGATTTGGTTGTCGGATATTGTAGAAACCACGCTGGGTCGGTCGGGCACCACGTTCCTGGACGTTTGGTGCTTTTGGGAGCAAAATAGATCATAGGAGAAACGGGTCCCGTACACTTTTACCAGTGGCACCTCGGGATGACACGATATCAGACATAAGACGGGTATAGGATCGAACAATTCTTTTTTCAAGGGCTATATCTTGCGTATGCATATAACCTCTTCTCTGACATTATGTATAGGGGTCTGGCGTAGGGAAATGAGGAGACGTTGGGTGTATAGTCCTAGCAGAGGACCGAACCCACAAAATGTAGTCTTCTGGCGTCATCCAAACTTCACCAATGCGTAACCCAGACTTGTGGTGCCTGGTAGCCATACCGCGGGACATGGTGCCAGTATCCACTAGCTAAATGGCATTGCACCGGATGGGTGATTTTCCTTTGTCTCGTCAACTTTCAATACTAGTGCTCGAATTGCTTTGTGTCGGTGAACCGACACGCTCGAATAAGCGTTCAAGCTCTAGGACCGGGATATTCTTTCCTAGTCACTTTAGCTTGGGACTTAAAAACCAACCTTGCCCTTCCGGAATGTGGCCTGAATCAGCCACCTAGATGGAGAAGGCCAAAATGAAAGGGGTCAAAATCTCCATCTTGGTTTTGAAAATCCCTGAGCGTCTTCGGGCGATCGCGCCGACCAGCACCAGTGGTTATTGCTAGAATGGAGTACCTGTAGGCAACTTACATTAGTGCTTTTGCGAGATTAGAGGGGTTCGCTACGGCCGTTTTGCCTGAATGGGTATTGCTGCCGTACTAAAGACCAGATTTATGATTCTACCAACACAAGATGCCACCCTTACAGGAAACTGTACGGGTGAGCCGAAGTCCCAGGCTGCTGACCTGGCTATGGCACATATGATTTACAACCATTCTGCGAGCCAATTCAACCCTTTCTGTTCAGCTACGGTTTTGTCTGTCGCAAGCAGTCCTACATGGCCATTAATGGACACTGAAATCCTAGAGGTTCCGTTAAGGTTGCCTTTTGCTGTAATTTGCATGATGTCATCCAGATTCATGACTTGAAACGGCTGAGCGACTCCTGCCATATACTCCGCGTGCGAATAGGCGATCTGGAATACCCGTCGTGCAAGATCGGGATTGGATCTTTTGGATAGGTGGTCGCAGTAGAGTCATCGTAGTCCAGCTGTGTTCTAATCACAATACCTCGTCACAGCCAATTACTGTGATTCAGAAGAAGGTGTTAGAATAGTTATGGAAATTTTTTACAGACGTATTAGACATGTGAAGAATACCTAGTGGCTCTGTATGGGTTTCGAGGATACTAGTATTAGGATTCTTCAGCAACAGCCGGGATTCGCTAGTAGTTCCCATCTACCCACCAGTCAACTGCTATGCTACTATCGAAGCACGCCTGATATTAGCGTGAAGTTTCAAGTCTCTGGACAAATGATCTTGAATCCACGCTGGGTCTTGATCAGGAAGATGAGGCGCTGCAAAGGAGCATATAACGGCAATAAGTTAGCATTCAGCGAGCTAGTATCAGACTGGATAATACTCTAACAAGTTCTCAAAATAATGCCTTGTAGAATATTATTCGCTCGACCCTTACGGTAGCTACATTCCATGCTGACAAAAGTCGATTAGCTGAGCATTGAAACAGTTGCATTCGACCACTATAACTACTCCTATTGTCTGTATGGAATCTGCTATATGCTATGTTTTACCCAAAATACAGTATCGCGGCTATCGACTAACCTAGCGTGGATACTGTATCCAGACAGTGCTCTTTCACGAAGCCCCTATACAGCCTCCGAGAGAGAGCCTCTTTGCGGCGCCTTTTTGGATTTTCGGAAATATATCCTTTTGGCCCATTTCCAACTCTCCACACCGAGGAAAAATAGGGCAGTCTCCACGCCAACAATTCCCCACTCCCATGATATGCCAGTGTGCTTAAAAACATCATGATTGATGACAGGGATATAGAGAACAGGGAATACCAGGACAAACCCTGCTAGGATTGCCCAGAACAGAAACTTGTTCCTCCAGACATCGTACATCCACTGAGTGAAATATCGTTTCGAGTTCGGTTGCATACGAAAGAACGATCGGCGCATGTCCACCATTTCCCAGGCGAGGAATAGAGCAAACCAGGTAAGCGATATAAAGGTAGTTGCGCGTGCGCGAAAAACAGGTTCGCACTGCGAGTTAAAATCTCGGTTGCAATTGAGGCCGAGGTCGCCGTTGCCAAATCCCCATATGACCAATGAAAAAGAACAAAGGCAGAGAGCGGCCATCCAAAGACCATATACAAGGATATCCGCAAGTACCTCCCATGTGAAAATACCTTTTTTCTGACGTGTAACCTATTAGCAAGGGCCATGAGTTAGGTCTTTGGATAGAACGCACGCTTTGCGGGGGGCGATCCATAATATCAGGCGCAGCAATTTCCATGCCAAGGCCCATATCAGGTAAGCCAGAGGTAATCATGATTACCCAGAGAATCTCTACTGGTGATAAAGGAAAGACCGACTGATCATTTCCATCCTTGAATGCCAGACCAATCAAAAGGGTGCATGCCTGAGCAACATTTTCGGATAGTAGATGCAAGACAAATCTTTGGATGTTGTCAAAAATCCGGCGTCCTTCTTCTATTGCGTTCAGAATAGATGCGAAATTATCATCAGTTAGTACAATGTCTGAAGCATCTTTAGCCACATCAGACCCGCTTTGTCCCATGGCGATCCCAACATCCGCAATTTTTAAAGAGGGGGAGTCATTAACGCCATCTCCTGTCATTGCCACGAAGCGTCCACGCCTGTGGAGTGCATTGATCATGTTCACTTTAGTCTGCGGAGCACAACGGGCGATAACTCGGGGTAGAACAGGAAGAGCGTCAATTTCCTCTTCAGATAAATTATCGAATTCGCCACCTGTGAAGACCATACACCGTGCAACATCAGCAGAAAGTTGCGGAAGATCATCCGTCAATATGCCCACCTGCTGAGCTATCTTTTCGGCGGTTCCAGGGTGATCGCCTGTTAACATATGCACTGATATGCCGGCATGGTGACATAACTGGACGGCTCTAGTCGCCTCAGGTCTGGGCGGGTCGTAGATGCCCACCAGGCCCAAGAAGCAAAGATCTTTCTCGATCTCCTCTCGGTTATCCGTATCAGGGACGAAGGTTCTCGTTGCAAGAGCAAGAACTCGAAGACCCATATGCGTCAGGGCTTCCATATTTCTCTTGATCTCTCCGCGATCCTCATTGGACAGAGGTCTCGGTGCGGAGCTTTTGTCTGACGCGATTTCCGAGCACCTCTCTAGTATTCGCTCGACAGCGCCTTTTGTGAATGCCCGTGTCTTCTTATCGGCATTGTTGACGTATACAACTGACATCCGCTTGACATCGGAGTCAAAGGGGAACTCCACTTTCTGCGTCCACTTTGCATTTTCACCTTTGGTCCAGCGGTCCTTGTCCCAGGAGAATCTAGCTGCGAAGACTTGAATGGCAATCTCAGTTGGCTCTCCCCGGGCATGCCACTCGCCACCGTCGTCACCTTCGCGCGTTTTCCTATATACGTGGGCGAGATTTGCTAACGAGCAAACGTTGAGGTATTGTTCGAGCCCCTCGTCGTCTTTTAATAGTCTGTGGGGTTCTTTTATCTCTGCAGTCATCTTTCTATCAATGCTGCTTGGGGCTAGTCTTTGAAAACTGATCTCACCAACTGTGGGGTTAAACGGTTCATTGGTGCCCACCAAGGAATAAGTTCCCCGCGACGCAACCCACGCCTGTTTCACGATCATTTTTCCTTGCGTCAATGTTCCTGTCTTATCCGAACATATATCTGACACAGCCCCAAGTGCCTCAAGAGAGCTTAGTTTTCGGACAATAACATGGCGTTGTACCATCCGCTTCGTGCCAACTGCCATTGTAATGGTGAGTACCACCACAAGGCAGGCAGGAATCATGCTAAGCCCTGTTGCCACAGCATAGAGGATCACCTCATTATTATCTCTCCAGTAGTTTGCACTCATCACCACAATAGCAAACACAACTGCAATGCCAAAGAGAGCAACTGCCAACCTGGACAGTTTCTTCTGCAGAGGGGTCCCAATGTTTACTCCAAGAAACCGTCCAATTGTATCAAAACCAGTTGAAGTCCATGCTTGGACATACCATCGCTTTCTGGTCTCGCCACCAGGTCCACGCTTCACGGGCCGGTGTTTGCGTTGGCTTGCACGCAGTGCGGAAGCAATCTTCCCAATTTCTGTTTCCATGCCTGTTGCAACAGCAACACCCC
>BTWD01000129.1:0-53283 GCA_036986335.1 Aspergillus sp. AS01 | reverse complement strand
GGGGGGGCCAGCGAGGTGCGATATAGGAGCGAATCACCTGACCTCGCCTAATACACGTGATTCGCGACTAAGTGTTACTCACGTGACCCGCTGGGTCGCAGCGAACCAGCAGACCCGCTCTAACACAGTTCAAAGATTAAATTTTTATATTAATTTGAAATATTATTATTTTTTAATTAGATACTATAGCTTAACTTAAACAGGCTTACTAGTAATATAATTAGGATTTGTAAGAGTTCCATGCTTATCTTAATATCTTAGAATAATATTTTTCTTATTAAGTAGAAAAGAAAAAAGTTTTATTTTATTTTATTAAATTATTATTAAATCTAAATTATTATATTTAAGAGCATGTTCCCCACCTACCAGAGGAGTGGAATAAAATAATGGTTATTACTATTTATTATTATAAACTATGGAAAAATAAAGGAAAATATAAGTAAAATAATAATTAATTTAGTAATTTTAGATTATATAAGCATTTCTAAAAAACTACTAGTAAAATTATTAAGGAAAATGTTCTGAATTATAGGGAAAACTCTATTAAAAAGAATAGTAATTAATTATAATATTTTATATATAAGAGTATTTAATATTTTATAAACTGATATTCTACTGAAGATAAAAGAGTTTAATTTATTAGAATTTATTAATCCTTATCAGATTCAGAGGAAAAAGTAGAGGAGTTAGAATAGATTCTATAATTTTAATTTCTTTATCTATAGTAGGGATTATATATTATTTTTATATTTTTATTTATATCTGAAACAGTCTTGAAATTTTTGTAGACTTAGATAGCTGTGCTGAAGTGGATATTATTAGTTATTAGTTTATTAAAGTTTATAATCTCCAGCGTGCCCCAATTACTGTGCTAAAGATTAAAGTTATTAATTAAATTACTATCTTTATCTATGGTGTATGGAAAGTCTTTATTATTATTACTAATTTATAAGAAGATACCTATACTTTTGAATGGTATTATATAAGAATTAACTGGGATTCTTAACTAGAAGGCAGCCCTGTACTACTTTTAATAATTATATTTTAAAATTTATATATTATTTTATTGGCATGGAACTGCTAGTGGTGGTTTAATATATTATTTATTTTACTATTTTTTATTACTTAATTTATTAAAATAATTTGAAATTTAGTAAGAGTATATACTGTTGTTAAGCTCCCCGAAGATATCTGGTTACTAAAAGAAGAATCTTATGATTTATTATTAAATTCTGAAATAATTTCTGTTAAACTCAAGCAGTTTTAAGATATATTTTTTATAGATTTTTTTTAATAATTATTTCCTCATGGCCCTGCAGACCATGCTATTAATATTAAATTTAATAAAATATTTTTTTATAGTCTAATATACTCTTTATTTGAAGCTGAACTTAAGATTTTATAAGAATATATTAAAGAGAACCTGAAACTAGACTGAATTTGATTTTTGAAGAGCTCTGCTGGAGTCTTTATCTTCTTTATATTTAAGAAAGATAATAGTTTATGTTTTTATATAGATTACAAGAGTCTTAATAAGATTTTTATTAAGAATTGTTATTCCTTACCTCTTGTTTCAGAGATTCTTGATAGGATTTCGGAAAGTATTTACTTTTTAAAGATTAATATAAAGAATGTGTATTACTGAATTTGTATTAAGAAAGATAATAAATAAAAGATAGTATTTTATATTTAATACAGCTACTTTAAATATATGGTTATATTATTTGGATTAACTAATACTTCAGTAACTTTCTAAAACTATATATATATTGTGCTTCGAGGACTTCTTGATGATTTTTATATAGTATATCTAGATAATATTCTTATTTTTTTACTAGATAAGGAATCTTATATAAAGCATATTTATTAAGTTTTGGAAAGGCTTTGAGAAGCTTAATTTTATATAAAGTTATTAAAATATTTATTCTATCAATCTAAAATTGAATTTCTAGGATATATTATTGATTCTGATGGGGTATCCATGGATTCTTGATAGGTAAATGATATTGTTTTATGGCAGATTTTTAAAAGTTACTATGATATCCAGGTCTTTCTTGGATTCTGCAACTTTTACCGACGATTCATTCAAGACTACTCTTGTATTGCCTTGCCACTTGAGAATAGTAGCGAAATCGTGAGCGTTGCCGAGCATTCCTGTGTTGGTCTAGTTAATGTTAGTATTGTATCCAGTATAGCAAAGAGAAATGAATGATACTTACTGGGAGACATGTTTTTCTTTTCTCAGAATACTGGTGATATAGTACCGAGGTGTGAGTATCCTGATAGTAGTTAATATTATAGAAAACTTCTTTTGTGATATCAAAATTGCTGTTGACAGTATGGAGGTAAAATATGTAGAAAAAGTATTAAATCTTGATAGATTATTTCTGTAATATGTGAATCTTCTTCTTAGAAGCTGTTTTGAAAGATATATTAAAAAATCTAATATAAAGTATATGATCTGAGGGTGAATGAAGCAAGAAATAAATATAGAAAGATACTTGATTGCCAAGTAATCAGTATATAATAATAAAAATAATAAAAAGTGTGTGAAATAATGATGAAAAGTAAATGGAATAATGATAAGAGATTAAAGGAAAGATGACTATGGGATAAAAGAAGAAGAGGAAGAGAAATAATATAAAAAATTCTATTATTTATATTTTTTTATAGTGGATCTATCTATGTAAATATAATTAAATACTTATGAAGTTATACAGAAGTAGTATATGATCCTGTTTATACTGTATATCTTATAAATTTTCTATTTTTTGTTATTAGATCTCTATGTTTCTGAATCAGGAATTTATGAGGTTATTTTTAATATCTGAGTCAGGTGGCTTGTTCCAGCGGAGAAGACTGCCATTTGTGATAGAATAATCTAGTTATTAGGATAAAAGCTATTGGAATGATGTATTATAGTGGTTATGGAAATTGTAAGGTTATTAGTGGTGGTTTTATATCTCTCCAGCATCTATAAGGTACTGATTTTTTTGTAATGAGTTACTGATTTCTCAAGGATCAGTCTATCTTGTGGATATAGGCTATCTTTGTCATTATCAGATGAATATATAGTGTTTGGTGGACGATCTTTTATCTAGTTGACAGGCTTTCTACCCTAACAAGTAGATCCTATCACAATATTCTATTTTTAAGAAGACTGAAATGCTTCTGTATATTACCAGATATATATTTTTTTATATTTATATATTTAAATTTATAAGTCAGAGCTTCAGTTAATGTAAAAGAATACTTTATATAATTTTATATTTAAATCTATTCTAGATTAAATATATAGTAGCTGTCTCCGCCCTGAGTAATTATAATAAGCAGTCAGTCAGTATAAATATATATAATATATATAATATAGTAGCTGCCTGTACTAATACTATATACTAAAATTTATAAAAAATTAAAATTATATTAATTTTTATATTTTTTAATTTAATCAAGCATGCTGTTCTACAGGTGATTAGGTAATTTAAAATTATTAAATATTAAAGATAAATTAGCAGTACTAGAAATATTAATTAAAAGCACTGCTTAACTATAATATAGATGACTGGTAAGTTTATTATAAAATAAAACTGCTATGTAATTTGTTTAATAAATATCTAGATTATAAATAAAAAATAAAAATAGCTAATCAGATTCCGGCTTTATACTATTATTAAGAAAGTAGAGAAAAATAATAATAATAATATTTTTAGATTTATCTGCTTTAAGAGAGGTATATTAATATAAAATATAGACTTTTATATTTAGTAATAAGAGATAAAAAGAAATATTTAAATAAATCTTCTTGTTAAGTTTCTATATCTTTTTACCTAGTAATAAGCAGGGAATTGGAAAATATGTAATATAATATACTAATAAGATATATAAAAATAAATCTCATGTATTTTCAAGATCCCTGACTATTTTATATTTCTTAATATATTAGATTAAATTATCAGTAATTAGAAAGAACAGTTTAATATATTTATTAAGATTATATAAAATAGATAGATCATTATTACTTTCTTTAATTAACTAAATAAAGATCTAGTTAAAATCCTCTTTTTTTCTATTTTCAAAGAAATAAAGACTAGAATAAATAAGATTCTTCTATTTTTCTTTCCATAAATTACTGACTGATCTATGAAAAAGAAAGGATTATATTTTATTTACTGATTTCTGAATATAATACAGGTGATTTAGTTGCACCATATTAAAAAATTACTTGAAATATGATAAAATAGTGATTTTGGCAGATGACAGCTTAATATTTTGGCTTCTAGAAGAAGGAAAGGTCCTGATAATATTTTCAGCTTTTTAAATTAAAGAGCTTTTCAGCTATGGTTTGTTTTCTCTTAATATATATATTCTTTTTCTTCCATTTGGGCTCGTGTTCTTGTCTAGTACTATAAAATAGAATAGTATATAAAATCTTATCTTGTATAATATTCTTTGATTATTATATATAATACTTACCAGCAAGATATTGTTATTATTATTCTTTTTAGTTTATATACTCTTCTTAGCTACTTTTATAATTGGCCGCTTAATCTGTATATTATTATTTTGGGTAATCTTACAGGGATAAAATTAGGGTCAGAAGGCTAAAAGAATTAGTAACAGCTAATAATAGTAAGTAGATGCTGATTATCAGACTGATAGAGATTATACTGATAATGAGTATCCATGAAAGTTCAGTCCATTCTGTTCTAATATGTCAGGATTTAAATATTACCAAGTGATGGTCTGTGCATTCCCTAATCCTCCCACTTTCCCAGGTCTAGGCTAAAATTTCTTCTCTGCCATCGCCGAGCTTGATTTAGTCGATTCCGAGTATTCGGGATAATATTTTCTAGAGAAGACTTAAATTAAAGTAAATTATGCTTTCGGGAGAAGTTTCAGTGAAGTTAGATGGCAGCCTCCCCTCAGCTGCCCATCCTGGGCCCTCACCTGCCCTTCACCTGCCCTTTACCTGCCCTTCACCACCGCCATGAGCTTCTCTGCCCTCCACCTCCTCCCCCTCACCTGATTTCGATATTGGGAGTGTCGGGGGCCTGTGCATCCTAATGTGGTCTTTTACGGGGTGTCTTGTGACACTCCTCATCGCTTCTTACTACTTCCGTCATCGGTAGGTACATCATATATCGCCTTCCCACCTAGGCTCATTGAGATGGAATTCGAGGTTTACAATTCTGTCAAAGCAAAGGGTCAAAGGTCGGTATATGATTCTATCTAATCTCCATAGTTCGGTTGGTGGTCAGACCACGCAGGAACAAGAGGCGGCGAATTATCAGCTGACTGTGGTGCGAACTATATTACATGCACAATGCCCTTCCCCCTTCGTCTAAATAGGACGCGGAATGTATCTTCATGACTCAGCCTGTCTCCATCGAACAATTCTAGAAACCGAACAGGGAACCTTTACAGCGTATAAAGGACGTTTGAGACAATCATTATATGAAACAGAGACATGAACAGAGACTGTGGAGGAACGGCAGAGTGCGGTTTACCGCTTCAGTGCAGAGCTTTTAAAAAATAAATACAATACAGGGATCTATTTCTATATCAACGCTCGACGTGGTACTGGTGGAATCTGGATGAATGTTCATGTCATTGCTTTCTACGAAGAAGGATCGCGAGCGGAAATCGGAGACGAACCTAGGACGAGACGATGATATCCCAAGTTTACCTGTCGTGAAATATGAATTTCTACGGTTACATACCTTCCGGCCTCGGCCAGTCCATATCGATCTTCGAAGTTGGTTGTGCTTGTAGATTGCAGCCCATCACACGAAGTGTCAACTGGGCGATCACATGACATGAGTGCTGCTGAGTGGTTAGTGTATTAATCATCATCGCCTCCAAGCGATTAATTGTTCACCAACAACCTTCTTCTGTTTCTAACAACATTACTCACGCCCCGCCGCCTTCAACCCCGGGCTAGTACTGAATATGGATGATGTCAGAGAAGTAGACAATATTCCAGTCTCCCCAACGCGCAGAAGAAAAGCCCGGGTATGTCCTCACTGCAAGCGATCCTTTCGTCGCCACGAGCATCTCCAACGACATCTCCGAATTCGTTAGTATAGCCGCTCAGAAAGCATGCGTTATGCCATTGGACTAAGGAGTAAAACCTAGACACTAAAGAGAAACCGTACAATTGCGATTGTGGAGCCACCTTTAGCCGACGTGATCTTCTGAAGCGTCACCAAAGTATTGGCCATGCTCCGAACACCCCATCATCGCAGCATCTCTCGTCCTTACCTGCGCTTGACGATCCAAATAATGTCCAATCCAGTACAGATGAGCCCTGTGCGGGTATGGTACCTCCATTAACGGAACCGACGGAGTCCCTCAATACATCAGCTGGTACAAGCGGTCGTAATGGCCAAAGCCAAGAAGAACGGCTCGAAGGTACGTAAGTCCCTATTGCTAGATGAAGTATAGATCTTGCCCACCAAGCCTTTAAGAACCCTTTTGAATTACTGAAACTATACAGGCGACCTACTGTTTCATACCCAGGATCTTTCTGTTTTCCAAGACCTAGACATATTTAATAACAACCTGGGACTCAACAACGACTGGTATTTCCCATCTGAGCCCAGCATCCAAATATATACTGGAGACCTTGGGTTCAATAGTATGCCGACAGCATCATCCATCACCAACCTACCTAATGGTGATTCTTCAGGTGTAGAGCAAACGTTAAGCAAGCTTCCCACTGACAGAGAAGCCGTCGGTAAGATTCTTGTGCGAGACGTTTGACGCATCACTTGCAGATACTAAGCACGGCTTACAGCGGAGTTCGGAGTCCTTACCTTCCCAATACTCGTGGTTACGAATCAACAGAGAGAACGCCTCTCTCGAGCATTGATGATGTGCCATTCGGTTGACGCAGCTAATATTCTACCATCATGTCACTCGCTATCACGATTCATCAATGGGTTCTTTGATGGTTTTTATCCTCACCTACCGATGGTGCACATTCCAACATTCAGGATAGACGAATGTGAGCCGGAGATGTTACTAGCTATGTGTGCTCTGGGAGCTGAATCTCGGCATGAGAATCGCAAAGCAGCATTCTTATTCCATGCGGCCAAGGAAATTCTGCACGAAAGAGCGAGCAGGAAAGAATGGAAAGATACAGAAGGTCCTTTCGATGCCTCGGGAGGAAGCGCATCCTTACCAAGCCAGCAAACCTCCACTTCTACCGACGACTCACTGCGGTATCGTAGAACAATGCGTGAAGCCCGGTGTGCCTTTCTACTTATTGCGTTCGCCACCTGGCAACACGAGGAAAGCATACATCGTGAGGCTTTCAATCTCCAGAGCCTCTTGGCCAGATGCGTTCGAGAGTGTCAATTAAAAGAGACTGCACAGACTTTATTTGCCGATGCCGGCGGCTGGCATCTGTGGATCCAGCAAGAAACCGACAGGAGGGTAAAATTACTTTCTTTCGCTTTTCTAAACCTGCAGTCCATTGCGTTTGGCACTCCACCAGCCATCCTGGCCGATGAAATTAATGTTCGTCTCCCATGTAGCAGCCTGGAGTGGATTGCTCCGAACGAACAGAAATGGAGGCTTGCTCGAAGGCCTGGCCATCGGGAGCAGATGTCGTTCCAAGATGCTCTTTGTCACGTTATAAAGAACACACCAGAGACCAATTCGACAGATACACTGCCGATACCTTCTCCGTTGTCAAACTACATCATCTTACACGCCATTATACAGCGGATCTTACTCGCATATCATACACTTGGTCCATATAACGATGCGAATAATATCATACTCGATGGGCAAAAGAATTTCATGCGGTATGTGATCTACTATCTGTTCAAAAGATACCTCGGCCGGTTCGCTGACTTGTTTCCCTTTCTGCCAGTAATTCTCTTCATGCATGGACATCTCTATGGCAACGAGCACCTGAATCGAGCTTGGACCCCCGAAATCCGAATGGCCCTGTGACATACACTTCAACTGCTCTGCTGAGTGTTGCGTATATTCGACTTAGCCTAGATCTAGGCTCATATAGAATTCTCCAGTCCCACGACGCTACAGACATAGCAAAGCGACTGCTACTAATACCTCGTTTGCCACCCGGCCCCCATCTTCTCCCAGCAATTTTACATGCGACGCATGCCCTCAGCATCCCTGTCAAATTAGGGGTAAACTTTGTCGCTCGAAGCCATGCGTTCGTCTGGAGCGTACAACACTCACTTTGTGGACTAGAATTTGCGATCTTTCTCAGTAAATGGCTCTTTTGTATCGCCGACAGCCAGACCAGAAGACCACTAAATGGTAGGTATCTTATCCTAAGGGGTCCCAGCCCTTGGTTTATCCAATACTCTTTATGGAATTCTTAGTTTACTCACACGTATCCTCAGCACACGAAGCGCGTCTCGTGAATTGAATCAGCGATATTGTCGAAGAAGGACGAACATCAGCAGACGATGATTTGTGGTCCAGCCCTTCAAATCTCTCAGATTGTTCTTACCTAGGAATTGCCGTTGTAAAGTTATGGGCCCGACTGATCAGGGGAAGCGGACAATGGTCATTATTTGAGGTTGTTAGTGATGGATTGGACCTCTATGCCAACACTTGTGAGCAGAGCTTTATCCGTTTCGAGACAGCTGTGCCCGAACGGATATAGAGCTTACTGAGCTTGTCTATATGCTCTTAAAACTCAAACAAATTCTACATATTTAAGTGTCTATCATCAACACTCGCGACTGAACTTCGCCCCTCGCCTCAACACCTCCACATAGCGATACAGGGCATGGGTCCCGACCACGCAACCGATAGTCAGCCCCGCCAAGAGAGTATACCCGGGCATCAAGCCCAAGTTCTCGTAAAGTGATCGCGAGAACAAGACAGTGCCACACGCACAAGCGCTCCGAATAAAGCCAGCAAAGTCACTCCCCGCATAGTGCGGATGACAAGCGGGTATGTACAGGAACACGCACTGCATTTTAATCAACGCATATCCATGGTAGATGATAATTCCGATCGTAGGGACAACCCAATGGAAACCGGTCCTGCTCTGAGGGTTCTATTCATCATAAGCAGAATACCATTCCACGCACATGATATTTTGGTTGTGGAGCGGTACGTTACTAAAATCGACGGTATCTCCCCACCCCTCTTGCTCTTCGGCGTGCGCCAGCCAGCATGGTCTACAATTCAGACGCGAAGCCTGGTCGAGGAAGCCGTTGCGTATCCATGAGGTCGGCATTCGGTCAGGCCGAGACCATATTGAGTGAATAGAAAACTGCACAATCCGACCTACTTGCAAGCAGAGGTCATCAGCTTGGGAAGAACTACCATAAGGCCAGGATTAGATGCCTCATACTGTTTTAACTCGGGAATTTGCTACCACCTTACAGAGCTTGCTTGATTTGTCAGTAGAATTTTATAAATATGAAGCTGCTATCTCTTTGTGGAGGTGTTATTGGAGGTGTTTTTGGAGATGCTTGGAGGTAGAGGAAATTTCGATATTGATCCGCTTTTTAGCTTCCATCTGGCATCGTATCCACCGGGGCAGGTCTTTACTTTCTACAATGTCATCATGGGAAGATCTAGTTGGAACAACTCAGAATGGAATATTGTACACGAGTTGACTGCGATTGTTGGCATAAGGGCGGTGATAGGGAGAGACTAACCATCTTACACACCATACTGAGGGAATAGTCCCAACCTTGAATCGGTATCAGATCATATAAAAACAAACAATTCGCCTAGACACCAGACAGCACTTCAATGGCCAACTTATTGTCGCTGTGAGCATGCCATTGCTGCGGATATAAACAAATTCATAATCACCTCCAAGAGGCCCCGAGTACCTCCAAACATGTGGGCCCAAATCAAGTGGGTCTCTCTAGGTAATGGTTCGCCAACCCTTCTGCAATTTTCTTGGCACGTAAAGGCCACCAAAAACTTAGGCACGCTTTACGGTAGTCGAGGCAAAAGATGCTTGCTATTAGACAACCAGTTTCCAAGGCGTGAGAGAACAGCTTTACAGAATCAGTTTGGAAATCTTTGGAACACATGGTTTTATGATGCCGGTAGATGATTTTCGAAAATGGATCCGATATCTGTTGGAATAGGTTCGGTACGTCGGATTTTCCAACCACTCCATCCCACCGATTTCAAGGAGACTCCATTATAGAAAATATATTGGCTCAGTCTGACTGAATATAAAAGCTTCATTTTACCATTGGATCTTGATTTATCAGCTACGATCACTAGATCTGAGTCGAGTAATTTCGCGTGGAGGTGTTGTTGGAGACAGAGGCGTTTCTCCACCATCCCCAATCGCAATTCCTACATATATAACGAAAAGCGACCTAAGTCTACAGAAATGCCATCCCCAGTTCAAACCAGATCTCAATTATCTATCGAATTCATTTGTCTAACGATTGGGACATTACGACAGATTTTCGTCTAAGACGGTCAACATGTCCTCCAAACTTTTCCAGCCCCTTAAGGTCGGCAAAATCAATCTCGACCATCGAGTCGTAATGGCACCACTTACTCGTTTCCGCGCCGATTCGCAACATGTCCCACTTCCTATGGCCGAAACCTATTATGAGCAACGTGCTTCGGTCCCAGGCACCATGATCATAGCCGAAGCAACAATGATCTCACCATCAGCAGGCGGACTTCCTTATGCGCCCGGGATATGGAGCGAAGAACAAATTAAGGGCTGGAAGAAGATTACCGACGCAGTACATAAAAATGGAAGCTTCATTTTCTGTCAGCTAATTGCTGTCGGCAGAGCCGCTGACCCGGCGCAATTGCAAGCAGACGGTGGCTATGTTCTGCATGCTCCTAGTCCTATTCCCATTGAGCCCGGCATGCCCGTTCCCAAAGAGCTGGCGGAATATGAGGTGCAACAGATCATTGGTGACTTTGCAACAGCCGCGAAAAACGCCATTCGTGCTGGGTTTGACGGCGTTGAGATCCACGGGGCTAATGGGTATTTGGTCGACCAGTTTCTCCAAGACGTTTCGAACAAGAGAAACGACCAGTGGGGTGGTAGTATCCCCAATAGAGCGCGATTCGGCTTGGAGGTCGCCAAAGCAGTAGCCGATGCTATCGGCGCTGAGCGTGTTGGCTTTCGCATTAGTCCTTGGAACACATGGCAGAGCATGAAGATGGTCGACCCGGTGCCTCAATTCGCCTACTTTGTGGAGCACCTGCGACAGCTCGAACTGGCTTATCTCCATGTCATTGAGTCTCGTGTCATCAATAACATAGACTGTGAAAAGGAGGGCAGTATCAAGTTTCTACTCGATATTTGGGGAAATTCGGCGCCTGTCATTGTTGCCGGTGGATATAAACCAGAGAATGTTGAAACTGCCATGGAAGAAGAATACAAGGATCACCAGATCGCAATCGCCTTTGGGCGGCACTTTATCGCCAATCCCGACTTGCCATTTCGCATTCGTCAAAGTATCCCTCTAAATCCCTACCACCGAGAGAGTTTCTATACGCCCATGCAAGAGGATGGCTACACGAACTACCCCTTCAGTGCAGGATTCATGGAGAGCAGTATACAATGCTGATATTCATAGCTAAACTAACGCCCCAGGTGGTGTTGGTAGAAACTGGATGAGTGTTCATGTCGTTGTGTATCAAGAGGAATGAGTGGGAAGACAATTTCGAGACGGAGATATGACCGAATATCTAAGCTAGATAGAACCATTATGTATGTTAGACTCCATAATTGTATCTTCTGTCTTATAATTCGGAATTTTGCGATCATGTCTTTTGCAGGGCCAAGTATTTAATCTATTATTGAAGCCGGCTATCCTTCTCAGCTGCCAATCGGGTCACCCGCGTTTGTATAGAACCAGAGAGGCGTGAGGGCTGATTCGTGCGATTGATCCAACCTCCCCCAGACAAACCAAGAACTTCAATGATGGTTATAGCTTGTTAAAAGCACTACACAAAGAGGCACGATAAAGCGAGAAACAATAAAAACAAAGATACAACAGAAGGGATTCGCTGGTGGTCACCCAGCCAACTACTAACCTCCCGGCTGTGGCTTAAACGCGGCCAGAAGGCGGGTGGGTGCCACTCGGGTGAGCTAGCAGGTGAGGCCGCTTTACGGTTACGCGACCGGGTGTGAGTTAGGATGAGTGTGCAATAAACAGAATAAGAGCGGGTAAGAATTATCCTGCATTTTGCAACCACCGCATGAATCCTTTCTTATCTGGGCTTAGATGCAGCTTCATTAGTTTATCTTAATTAGACTGAAACTGTGCTCTCTTTGTACTTGCTGATTTATTGAATCTTAACCCAGGATTGGCTATGTGAACGGCCAGGCTGACTTCAACATCACCTTGGACTAAAGTATTTAGTATAATAGGAGAACCGCTGACAGGTCTATAATAGACTGTCAGTATTAGATGCTTGGATCTCTTCTATTCTTGATATGTAATATTTTCAGTTTTATAAATATCTTCTCATTTGTTCAAGGAGAGAATTTACTATTTAGGAAGAGGATTGGAAGCTGCTTCATGGGACGGCCGACCGTTCGTTCGAAGCAGATTGCTCTTCCTAGTCATTCATTACACTCAATGGATTAATCCTCTCCGCATTCTTTTCTCGAGTACCTACAGGTTACAGGGCTTTCAGAGGAATAGGGATCTTGCGCAGTGAAGCAGTCTTCTTAGCCAGATTATTCTATCTTTTCTGTATTTAGTACTACCTGAGCAGCCTAACCTGCTTCCTCTGTTTGATAGTGGTTATCTTGTTGTACCACAACCTGTCTGTTTTACTCAGACTGCCGCTAATGCATTCCCCTGTTTAGTAGTTAGTGTGTGCTTGTTATCGGACATCACACGGACAGTTAATGTATTCCCTTGCCTCAGAAAACTAAGCTATTATCAGAACAGAAATGAATAAGCCATGTAGGTATGCCAATGAATTATAATAGGTCTGAATCACTAAAAGGTCTTGATCTAGTAATTTAGATAGGTATAAACATGATTAATCTTGCCGGATATACAGTACCTTCTTTCTCCGGGTATCTACCAATCCTGGTGCTGCAACAGCTATATCGCCTTTTATGGTGAAACTAATATCCGCGTGATAACAGTTCCTAATCACACAGTAACAACTGCGTCGTACATCTTCGACCAGCCTATGTTGGAGCACTAGCCCAAACTGAGTAAATTACTCAAGATCGATCATGTCAACGTACTAGCACAGAAGTAAAATGAATAGTAGTTTTCTGTGCTTGCATCCTCTTCCGCTAATCCGGGAAGAGCCATCAGCACTAGCAGATAGTCTGTCTCTCGGGGAGGATTGATCCATCTCATCAACCACAACCTCAGTACCGGAAGAGGGCGAGCCCCAGATACTTGTACCTTAGAAGCGTCTCCTCAATCAGCAGCAAAAACTAAAACTTGAGTAGGCTTTCATAATCAGATTTAGCTTTACCAGTGCTAACCATTCTCAGGTTTGAGGCATTGAAAACATGAGTGCGATAGTGAATACGAAACCACTTTATTACTACTAACTATATTATTTTTAACGGGCCTGTAACGGGCCAGAGCCCTATATTGATTATGTGTGTCACGTAAAGTCTCCTCTACTCAGCCATCTTGAGACTCCATGTGTTTACTTTCCTTCAAGCTTTCAATAGACAGATTGTCAACCACGCCTAATTAATGCAAGTTCGGTTTGAGCCCTTCACAGGACCGGCGTGATAGATGATCTTAACTATACAATAGAGATTGCGGACATAGTAGTAGATGCTATACCTCAAGACCACCCCAATCAAGCCGGTTCGTTGAACAGCCTTGGAAACTGGCGAGGAAGATGGATTGCGCGTTGTATAATAAATTAATTATCCCACAGACACTAAAGAAGAAGGTGTATAACTTACTATATTAAAATATTAATATTACCGTGATTAGCAGTGTTAGATTTCACTGATATATATAGAAGAAAGATACTGAGATTTTCATGATATTATTCTTTCAAATTAATTATATTATTAAGAATCAGGAATCCGATCACGTGGTTAAGATATTAAAGATTAATATAAAGATAAAGTAGCCTTGATACCTTGTTAAGATCTTTTATAACTCTTATTATTATTATTTTTGTATAGTCCCTGCTTAGGACAAATTTTGTTACAGTCTCTTTTTTAGTTTTCTTGATTATTTCAGCTGCCTCTGCTGTTCTACTAATTTTAAAATAGATAACTGGATAAAATAATATATTCCAGACGAGTACTATTCCACTTCTGTTTTATTAAGAGAGAAACCTATGTGTAAGGAACAGTATTAAAAAGAACTAGAAGTCTTAAATTAAGATAATTATAAAGATTCTTTTTCTACTGTTTTCTTTAGCTTATCTGTGCGCCTTTGGCTCTGGTATAGTATATATTATTAAAGATTACTTACTAAATCTTGTCGGATTGTGCTTTAGTCACTCAAAGTCTCTCCAGAAATTTAGATTAAAGCGTATCCCCGGTAGAGATAGATTTCCCTTGTTCAAACTCACAGCTTTTTCTCAAATAAATCGCCAATATTGCGACAAGAGCCTATTCTTTTGGAAAAAAGTGCGTTCTGCACCGAATACTGAGACTGGACAGAAGCGAGAGAAGGGAGAAGCGCTGAAGGTGCAGTGCTTGTCCTCATACCATTCGGTCTCCGCCAGTCATGTAGTTCGAAAATAGCTGGTCTATCTACACCTATTTCCCAGTGTCGCAAATATGGAGGACCTTAGTACGTTTGCCACGACACAACACAACCAAAATCATTTTACCAGTCAAAACACTCGACATTAAATCTGCTTCTGGGCGTAGTACGAGAAACTGACTGGCCCCAACAAGCCAATGTTCTGCGCCTCCAGAGATCCATAGATAGAAGGCCAGGTCTTACGCAGTTTGTTCCACAGAGTAGTGGCAACTGTAATTTCAATTTCTGCAATCTGTCAGTATGCAAATCGTCCCTCGGTTTATATAGGACATACCATTTGGACCATCCTTCACGTATGGAGTGACATTTAGCGGTGCTCCAGACAGGAAGTCAACGCCGTCCACTTGCACGCCATTGATTTTCAAGCCCCAAGTACCTTCAACATCACCAAAGTTGATAAAAACAGCAAGATTGTCTCCAGAGTCCTTGCTCTCCTGATGGAGAGATAGATCGACTGTTGTCTTGTAGGTACCGATGCCACTTGCATATTCCAAACCAGTAATATTCGTCCAGGGCTTGAGGTTGCTCAGCCTGATACTGGGCAAAATGGTTTTGCTAGTCAAAGACGAGTTGAGGCCAGTTTCGTTGATATACGTGGGAGCCCAGTCCTCAACTGATAAGTTCCAGGACGTCGGGATTACTGGTGCTGGCACGTTATTGAATTCAACACTGAGAGTTTGCCCGGTCGACAGTTGCGCAGTGTAGGTTCCGTTTTGACTCGATCCCAGGAATATGTTTCCCGACTCAACAAAAGCCTCTGCATCAGTAGTGATAACATGTTTGCTGAGGTTAGGAAGGCCGTATGGGTTGCTTCTGCCAAGATAGATTGCCTGTGCCGCATTCGTGCCCAAGGATAACTTGACTTCAGTATACCCATTGTTCGTGTTGAATGCAACAATGGGTCTCACTTCACCGGTCCAAAAATTCAGCATGAGCGGATAACCTTCTCCTTTGAGGTAGATTGTCTCATTTATTGCGGATGAACTGTAGATGAAGTAGATCGATTCAGAGTCGCTGATGCGACGTTTGGTCGTGATGGTGGATACATTGGATGCTGAAGAGTATCGGACAGATGGCTCGATTCCCAACGCTTTGAGAGCGGCGGGAGCCTCAGACTCGGAATTGACGCGCTTTGTGGTATTCAAAGAAGTTATTTCCTTAAAGGTCTGCTGGATCTGGCTTTTGACCTGGGTGCAATTCGTGCAGAACGATTGTGGCTGTGACGGAGCGTTCCCAATGATAACGACAGCTAGACCCGACTTCGCGTAAGAGAGAATTTGCCTCGCGCTATCCAAATTCAAAGAGGTGACGTTGATCAAAAGGGCTCTATACTGAGGGCCATCCGGATGAAGAAGCTTGTTCTTGACTGTGGTCGAGTACTCTGCCAGTAGCTCGGGGGTTGGAAACTATCATTTGGTTGGCGACATTGACAAAGATCAAGTATACAGCAGTCTTACCTGGTAAGAATAACCAGCATCGTTCAATCCAGTATCGTCCCATGCTGCTGTCACACCCCATTCAGTGTTGAGAATGGCCAAATCCACCGAAGGAGAACCTGATTGCAGAGTTTGATGAGCACGGGCCATATAAATGCTGGCATTTGACGCAAAGAGCCACTGAGGTTGGCGCGGACCCCACGCATCCGCGAAGCCATTGCTAGTCGAGCCAAGTGGCGTGAAAGGGGCAAAGCCAGGCCACACGCTTGATGGAGAGTCACGGTACGGAGAGCCATGGATGACTGCGTGACTGACACCGAGAGAGTAATCCAAGTTCGCCGTACCAAGCAGAAAGCTCCATGTGACTCCATACGCCTTGTTCATGTATGCTCCCAGCTCGTCAGAAAGTATCTTAGTGCGACCGGCAACGTCTCGACCTGTCGCCAAAACACGGAAAGCGTCATTGTCTCCCTCGAAGCCGAGAGACTCTCCCTCGGGAATATCAAGCGCGGAGGCTGCCCGCGAAGAGTCAACAGTAGCCGTGTAAGGCTGTAGACGCAATTTGAGACCAAGCCCATTAGCGAATTTTTTCAATCCTCGGACACGGTAGTCGATGTACAAATCTGTGACAGTGGCGTAGAAATCGTACTCAATTCTCTTTGCAACTTCATTGTCGCCCGTGAATGTGTTGGTATCTTGGATGACGTAGAGCAAATATGGAGTCAAATCGTAACCTCGACGCTTCTTGAACTCTTCTATAAAGTTGAGCGTCCAATACTGCTTCAACTTCAACTCAAGTGAGTCTTCAAAGATTGATCCTCCTTGAATCTTCATGATCTGGCGCAGCTCGTCGCTTAGGATGTTCTTGTTCCAGTAATTCACTGATGCCTCCACGCCGGCGCTGGACAGATGGTCGACGATGTACGCTGGAAAGGGATAAGTGACCTTTGGGGCCTCAGGGTTTCCATCGTACAGATTTTGAATTTGTCCCGTCCCTCGGCCATAGAACGCAACAACGATATAGCCCCCATCCTTGGGTGCAGTCCAGGACAGTTGGTTATTATGATAATAAGTAGTCAAATCTATCACTGTCGATGGCTCAAATACAATTGTCGTGTCATTGACTGAAGTTGCATTGGTCCGCGCCGCTAGGACAGCAACCAGCTTTGCGGTTGCATTTACCGATGGGTTCCCAGTTTCTATGCCAGATGGTTCGGCAACGGGTAGAGGAAGGGGCCCCGAATAAGACTTGCCTGCAGCGACCAAGACCTGTCCGTGGACTAGTTCTTTGGAGGTTTCTGGAGAATCGGGTGTGAATCCTGGAACGCCTGTTGGCCAGTGTGGACCAAGAGTCATGTCCACATAAACACCAAGCCTATCAATGTTTAGCTGACGGAAACTTCTTATTGCGTTTGAATTTAGATACTGACTTCTGTCCTGTCTTGTAAGCAGCAAGCATTCCGGCATTCCATCTATCTCTTGCCCATCCATAAATTTTTGGATCCATAGGTACCTTGATGCTATCTTCAACGTCACTTATCTCACCACCTCCAAATCCTGCCGCAGCAATGGCCTGTATTTCGCTCTCAACTTCTGAAGGCTCAATCCAGCCTCCAGGCCACCACCAACGAAAACGAGGCGCATCGTAAGTAGACGGAACTGAGAGTTTACCGATGCTAATATCACGATTCACAAGATCGGATGGGCTAAATGGTGTTGCGTAGATAGCAGCTGGGATCTGAAGAAGATTCACCAGGGCAAGCCAGTTGAGAGCGCTCATTGCAAAACTGAAGGAAGGAGGTTCGGCTTATGAACACTCTTTGCTCTGCTTTTTCGAATGAGTTGAATCGCGAGACTGCTGTAGATTTATAGTAGTCATTAAGCGCGACTTACTCTGCTGGCATAACAACGGCTTTGCGAAGACTAGCATTAATCATCTCAAGATCGGTCTATCATTACCCCGGGCTGTCATTTCCTGTCCTACAAATATTGTCTTTACTACAGCAGCATACTTTACATCTCAGAAAATGCCAGAAAATGCTAACATTGGTGGCTGCCGGGGTCTCGGAAGGATATTCACTGGAAATTGGTTTGTCGCATTGAGCCCATTCTCTGCTGAATCCTCAGGTGGGCCCCGCAGGATCAAAAACTAGGACTTGGGCCGAGAAGCTCCACTTTCCGAGTCCTCATCAAACTCAATGCGCGTAGCGATGATGCTGGGCTTCGTCGGTGGAGTGATAGGTTGCCCAGGGCCTGCTATACTCCTCCCGCGAGTGGGGGTGTCGGAAACCCTCTCCCCAGATCCACTTCATTAATCGCCGCGGGACCCACCAAACTCCGAATTCCCGAAACTTAGACTATCTGGAGAAATAAGACATTTTTCTACGAAGTATCGGAACGAAGACAGAATGATTGGACTCCTAATTCATTCGACCCTTACAGATCAATTCAGGACATATAGTTCCGTTTCATGGAACTGATGGTATATATTCAATATACGAGTAGTCCAGGGTTAATCTGGCAAAAATCAGTAGATGGACCTCCTATTCATGGACAAGTTGCTTGAAATCGTCATGCATAATACCTCTGGGTCATAAATATAATTATTTACGGTCAGTATATAAGCCGTCGATGACAGTTTTGCAATTGAAAGAGCAAACATCTTGCCAGCGTGATTTTATTGATATGTTAAGCCAATATTTCCAACTCTGCTTACTTTTAAGAAGTCCCCAGAGGAAGAGTCAAATCTCAATTCCCTTCACAGCGATATTGAGGATACGAAGTGACTAGGAGCATCATTTTAGCTCAATGTACCGGGTACAGGATCAAGCTGCATAAGTTCACTCTACAACATATCGCATAGTATTCGACCGGGCCTAAAAATCCCTACATTCGGGATTCGGTGGGTCCTGACTGAATGATCGGATCTCTGTGGGTCTAATGCGACATGGGGTTCCCCGCACTTAGGGTTACATCGGTCTAGGACCGAACAAAAGTCAAGATAGGTCTGCCAGTCATGACTTGCGATGTAACCCAAGGGATAATGTCATAATAACAGAAGAAGACCTTTCGAGTCATATCTAGAAAAAAACAGTCTTGCTGGGTATCTGGCTACAGAGTTTCTCCAGTCATCAGATTCAGGCTTTTGAAATGTCCCTACATCTTAGATAACACATTTAACTATATTAATTTTATTATTTTCAAATTCTTTCCTAGGGGTTCCCTTTCTGGTGAGCATAGTTCCATGATTGTCACAGCTTCGTGACGGTAATAGCAGAATTGATGTAGGCATGGCTAGTATGTAAGTGTTGAGTCAATCACTTTTCGATCAGTATCAATCGTTCCTCGCTAGGTATGGCACGAAGTCAAATACCGGCAAATCTCTGCAGTGGGGCTGAGTAATCTAAGAAAGGAGGAATCAGAGCCGACCGATTAATAATCATGTTGAGTGACTGCGCTGGCCCCGCTTACCTGTGCGCTGTTGATGAAATCTGCTCTGGCGTTTGACCAAGCTACGAAAAACGGTTTGAGATGGATTTAACAGTTGATGTACAGTCACCAAGGAGGTAGTCATACATATTGTGAAATTCATCACTGGCTATACCACAGTTTGCGTGTGACTCATTTATAGGAAGCCGTATTGATTGCCCAGCAACTCATTCATCCAAGGGACTTCAGACTGCAATAGTATGAGATTTGAAAGCAACTCGTCGGGGTTTTGAATTATTCCAGCTTTCTGTAGAACTTGTTTAATGACGGGAAGTCGCGTTGAAGTGACCTTTTGTTCCTGTGTCTGTTCCATAGCATGTACACAGGCATGGATGAGAGACGAATGTAATAACCTCCTGTCACCCCATAAGCTATCGATGAGTAGAGCATAGCAAGCATTTTCAAGGAAGAACGCGTTTAGAGGAAGACTCTATGGCATGTTAGCGAGTTGAAGCTAGCTTCAAGAGAATTACGAAATATCGGACCTTTTGTATTAAGTTCGTTTTGTATAATCGGGAAAAGAAGTTAATGGTCTTTGTTGCAGCTTGAATGGCATATTCGCATGCTGCGGATATGATTGCTGCTGTTTCACTTCCTTCAGAAGTGTAGTGCAGACTCGAACCAAATTTGATGTGACGAAGTGACTCCATTGCTTTAATTAGTAAGAACGGTCTGTATAGGACGATTACAGAGTATTGGAACACTGGATATCGAGTTAGATAGCTCTCGAAAGGTTCACGAGCGGATGTCTGCACTCACACACTGTTCCCATATTCGGTTCATCTCCTTCTGTCGCGACTTGGGAAGGGTCTTCCACTAGCCAGAAGCTTTCAAGACGCTCATGAAGCGAGCGCGAAGCACTCCATAGTTCTATAAAATCCAGGTTTTGTTGCTGATAAAGGCTCTGGATGTCGGCAAGAATGCGAAAGAATGGATGCATGAATCCAATACTTGTTCTATCGCTTTTCGGTAAATGTTTCAGGTTGCTAGAAAAAACGGCTTTGCGGCCTAGAGCAATGCACAATAAACTTTTATAAGAGTATTCAGTAAATTGCTTACAAGATCGAAACATGTTCACATACCTTTCTGTACAGCAGAACGCTGAGATGATGGCCTGTTCTTGAGCTGATCGTGTTGGGCTGTCCATTCCAGCTGCCAGAAATTTCGCGAAAATTGCTCCTAGCTGTATCCATGCTACTTCAAACGATCCGCAGTCGGAGTGATACTGGGCGTGGATAGCGGCAGTTAGTTTAGTTGCCCAACAGGTAAAGAATGAGAAGTCACTTATCATGAGCATATCACTCTGTAAATCGAGGATGTCACCCATGTAGAGCGGCGTTACTTTGTATCTCTGTGCCTCTCTAATGAACATTTCTCCGATGTTCCCATGGCCGGTGGTGATTGACCCAATGGCAAGTAGAGGAAACATAATCGAGCGACGAGCCTTATCCTCATCCTGCGAGATTTGCTGGTAAGAAAGCCTTGAAAGACAAGAACGGAGACTGTCAGGGGATTGAAATGGGAGGATTTTCCAAGAAGTTTCGATATAACGCTCGAGAAGAAGACTCTGAACCTGAACAGGAACTGTGTCTAACGGGCCTGGCGGGCTAAGGTTCAACGATGGTGAACAGAGAACATCATTTGTGGCAACTGCCTGGCGCAGGTACTCCTGAACATCTATATGTTGTCTAATCTGCGATCCTTCTGTCAGGTTATGGTGGTGAGAGCCATACGATTCGGCGATCAAGTCCAATATCAGATTGAGCACAGCGATGGGAGATGTCGGACCAAAGATTCTGGTGATTTTTCCTCGCCCCGAACGGCCCTCACTTGTTTTAGGAGCTCGCAAAACGTATCGCAGATCACTGAGTTGTTGCGCGTTCCATGATCGTATAAATTGGGAAGTGCAACTATCGCTATCCGGTGATATACTCTCCTCAACGCTCAGGGCGGCCTGCAATACCTGTTTTGAGTTCCCAAGCTGCCTCCTAGCGCTCTTGCGGAAAATGCAAGGAGTCGAGTGCTTAATACACGAATGACAGGGCCGGGCCCCGTCGCATTTCACTTTCCGTTGTCGGCAGCTTTCGCATGCCTTGAACACTCTGGTCTGTGGCGCTATGATATCATTTAGCGGTGCCAGGCAAACTACGGATCTGCGACATACTCCTCTTATTGGAATCCCTCATTTAGCGATGTTCAATTGATGTCTTTGTGAAATTTGGATGGAGTTCTCCAGCATCTCGAGGCACGGAGTGATGTAGGCAATAGCTGGTGTCGGGCTGGTGTCGATCGGGTATACCTAACGATATTATACCTAACAATGTCTAGTTGCGTTGGGGAAAGGCGGGGTAGGGTGTCCGGGAGATCCCTGCCCGGCTCGTCTTTCTGGGCGAAGATTTAGCGCGATTTATAGGAGATCTAAATAGGATAGTCACCGGAGTAGATCACACTGTCCTCCGTCATATTAACGCCCCAGTCACGAACTATTCACACGATTGTCTGACTAGATGGTATGGCTTGTAGCCAAAATATCCAAAAAGCGGCAGTAGATTCCTACCCTGTAATTAGATTTCCATCGGCTTTTTAACTGGAATAGCCTGAATCAGCAATGCATTACCAAGGATTTACCAGCCAATGAGAGCAACAGAATCAAAAGGAGGAGTGTAGAGACGAATACAGAAAGAATAATGATTCTAATAAACTAAAATATCGAATTTTATGGGGGTTGAGATACCCATGAGAATACCAATGACTCGGGGGGTTACTAACCCAGGGGTTCAGATAGCAAAAATACGGGTAAATCATAGGGTGGAGAGTACGGCGTGGTGGTGTGGTTCTGGATGTGGCGTTCCATTAGAGGGGGAATTTCCTGCTTTGGTCATAAAGGAAAGTCCAGAATCCTCCACCCCTCCTGATTCCCCGTCAGGGCGGTTCAATTGTCTTGAGACTATCATATTGAGCAGGTAAACTGAGTGAGGATGTAGAAGAGAATAAGCAGTAATTGTTAGTGCTGTGCTTGACTCCGGGGTATCAAGTACCACGGGCAAATATTAAGCAAATGTAGCTTATTCAAAATGTCTTCGAACCCTGGCCTCTAAACATGAAGTCAGATGCTCATGACACTTGATCTCTATCTATGGTATATTATTCTCAGTGGGATGCAATTGGACATGCATAATCAAGGTAAATATTCGCGATCTCTAAAGAACCTGGTGAATCCCAGAGTTGGCGAACCCCGGAGTCGGACAAGGCTTGGTGTCATGTCATCTCATCCGCGGGCTAGGGACTCGGCTAGTTTTAACCCGGACGGTCACTACCCCGCGCCATTACCCTGGACAGAAACAAATGGCAAGTACAGGAAATGTGGAGTTCAGATCCAATGTTTTCTCGGCGGTGGATTATCCATAACATCTTATAGGGACAGTTTATGTCCTTGAACGAGAGATGCTCAGGGGATGTACTCCATTGGTTTTGATGAGTGTGCCAGAACACATGATATAGACGGCCCAAATTGTTGAGGCTGACATTAGGACGCTCTCTCTTGCTCGTGGTTACCAACTGTGTTGCCGTTGGTTTGTTAGGACAGTACATTCTAGTAGAACCTGTTGCATCAACATGAATGGAGCATGGAGCCGAGCGTCAACTCTAATGCTGTATACGGAACTGGAGGCGGAGCCGAGCAACGACCCCAGTACCTGAAGAACGGATGTGGAGCCGAGTCTGGGGAAACCAAAATGGGATAAAGTCGATTATGCTACGTATTCTACGTACTCATCAACGTAATAGTTCTCAATATTTAGTAGCTTGCGTCATGCAACATGTATAAGAGGATATAAAGGTCTGACTCCTTGGGGTTTCTTTCCTCGTCAAGAACGCTTTTACCCATCAGTTCCATACAGCATATAACCTAAAGCCGCTTTAGTTGAATCAGCAACGCAAAATGCGCATTCCAGGCCTTTCCAATATACTTCACTTATCAGTTGGCCTCGCAATGGCAGTGTTCACGATGGGCGGCGCATCTTTACCGCATCACCCTGATACTGCTGTTGTTTCCAGAAGCACTTCAGATTCCTGCACCCGAGCATGTATGACGGCCATCATCACTCAAGTTCTGGACTCTATGGTGGCCCACGACCCGTCAACTCTGCCACTGGCAACGATCTACAAGGCGACTGAGAATTCGCACCCAGCAGCGCTGAGAATGATGACCTCATGGCGCACTATCGTCAATGTTGCACCACCTAGCCTGCTGGCAATTGATACCAAGCAGGGTACTGGATACTTCGCCCTAGATGTCAGTGAGGGCAACAATGAAGTCCTATCGATTCTTCGCGGGCGCATCAAGGTGGTTAACCAAAAGATTACTGAGCTCGAGCTGTTTATCAACCGAAGTCGCGGCGACCACGGCTTCTCCTACAATTCTACTCAGCTTGTGCCAAATTATGCCACTTTAATGTCGCCACCGGCTGATCGGAAGAAGGATAGCCGGGCCTCTCTCGAGGCTCTAAGCGAGGCTCTATTTTCGACATCAAAAAACCTATCAGTTACCATCAGTGACACATGCCAGTTCACTGAATTAGGCTGGAAGGTCATCGATACTGGGGTGTACAGAAACGGCACGACCGACCCCATTGGCTGTAGTTGGCCTGATAGCCATCCTACCGATGACAGCGCACGTGTGAACCTGGTTATTGACGAGGAACTGGGCTTTATTGTCACGAGTGGCATTATCCCTGGCAAGGTCTACCCTTACAATGGGAATATTTCTGCCTTCATCCCAAACAAAATGGCTAGTGCACAGGAAGCTCAAGACGTGTGGTTCGCGGAGATGAAGACTAAAGCAACTCTACCCCTGCTGTCTCCCACGAACGCCACAGGCGACACTCTCGAAGTGCTCCAGTTCTATAACGGAGAACTCCAGGCCATGCAGATCAATGTGTATCTGAGCGGCCCGAGTATGTCATCTGCTTGGTTGTAATGGACATGAGGATATGTCACACGAGAGAATATGTCTAGAGTCATACTCACAAAGACATGGCTGGCGGAAGTTTTTGCTCGGCGTGCAGGATTATTATTCAAACATCATTTTTCCCAGTATTTGGGCTTTTTGATATTCCGGTCAAACTAGGGCCAGAATGAATGATCAATCAATCAATTAACACTCTATTAACCTGATGGAGCCTAGTTAGTGGCGTAATGGCTATGTAGGCGCTTCCTCCGGCGGAAACACGAGTGATCCGAACGCCAGCCCAAGCGCATGAAACAGTAAATACAAAGTAAAGCGGCGTATTGCCATGTAAAATCAGCCCAAAAACAATAGGTCACCCATCGGTCAGGGGTAAATGCCATCTGACCTCACATCCACCGTAGTAAGGCTATTGGTGATGTGCATTCGGAGTCAACAGACTCCATATTCCAGTCTTTTGTTTGTTGGCCTCGCAGTGTTGAACTTAAAGTGTTCACTTTGAAAATCCACTAGGGGCGTGTTTTTACGGGTTCAGAGTATGCACGAACAGAGGACTGTAGCTAAAAAGGAGGCAAGTAAAGACAGTGAGGGCATAGTTCGGCACGCACCGACAGGACTGTGGGGAGTATGCAAGAATGGACAATCACAGTGGGTAGGAATGTACTGTAAGTCGTGACCAATGAACATTTGGAAAGGGCTGACAAGTATTTCCCTATCAGGTAGTTATGGCATGAAGGAGGGATGAGGAGGAGAATGAAGAGAGGAATGGAGGAAATAAGATCCGGGGGTGCCTGAGCCGCTAGGCTAATGTCTTACTATGGATGAGCACTTCTACATACTTGGTTATCCAGGGATCGAGTGACCACTTAATCAGCATAATGCGTTTACTAAGCAGTATACAATCAATAACTAGTTAAATCATGTATATGTTACTGTGCATATTAATGGATTTCATCCTAATGTGCAAGCATTATAGGTTTATTTATCTTTATATGCTTAGAAGTAGCACATTAAATTGAACCTAAGTAATCTAATGAAAGCTTGCTAGTCCTGACCTACTGATCAGGCAAAAACTTTGTCTGGCGGCCGTAACATGGTGGACAACCATCTTCATAGCTTTAACAATTTCTCAAGTGTATTCTACAAGGGCGCGTCAATATATGCATGCACTTGAGCATCTCCCCCTCTAATAACTGTGAGACAAGGACTGATGAACAGGGCAAAACTCAATGATGATCCCAGTGAAGCTCATTTCCGGATTACTTTACAATGAATAGACACTCTCTGCCTTGTGTGTCTTCATTGTTTCTATGCAAAGACTGGATAATAGCAATATAGCTTTGTAGCGAAATGAAGAGTCATAGTACTGGTGGATGATGAAAGATATGAAAGAGAAGGGCGGACTTGTTGGTACACTGTAAGCTATTCAGACGACAACTAATACGATCAGAACAACCTCCGCGGTCAATAGAATGAAGCGAGTATTTTATAAATATATGCAAAAGTAATCTATATGCAACCTATCGGTTTTTGGGTGAATGGGAGTCACATGCTGAAAAAATTCGTGGCGGGCTGAGTGATAAATATCAGGGTCCTTTAGGCCTCGGAAGCACATGCTATCACACGGTGGCTTGACTCAGCACCAACCTTTGCAAGGAACATGAACCCTGTTAGATTAGATGGTTAATATAAATCTGAGCCACAAGGAAGAAATGCAGCCCGTCCAGCTGCAAATGTATTAAAGGGACCGGGCCACTATTCCTGATGAGGCAATTTCGAAGATCATCAATCGGCTTGATTCGTAGAAGCAATAATAGCGTCATGCGGGGACCATGAGAGTCAGCACCAGTAAATTAGCTGTACGGGCTGAATGTAACATCAATCGGAGAAGGCTGGCAGCTAAGAAGCGGGGTTAAAATGAGGTAATCGAGTCATTATCAAAACTGTGTATAAATCAAATGCATGGGTGTTTGACCGAGTCATTCTGTAGTTGCCAAGTGAGCACCACCCACAATCATGAACTTCTTGTACCTCCTCACCCTACTTTTCACTGCCACAATAGTAGTAGCTACTGCAACACCGGCGAAAGTTCTCCTACCAACCAAGCGAGATGGCTCCAGCGTCGTCTCCGCCGTGAACACCATCTCTACCCAGCTGATTACCCTCAACACCACCGTGAGCAACTACCCGGGCGGCATTGAAGGAACATTATCTGCTCTTCAGATTCAAGCGGAAACCATCCAGCTCGAAGTCGATCTGAAGACCGCAATCAAAGTGACCCGGCAGTCTGCCAATTTCACCGACACCGAATCGCAGAAGGTAGCGGAAGCTTTCGTTACGCTGGAGCCACAGATCGCATCTACACTGGCCAACATTGTGTCGAAAAAGTCTGATTTTGACGATGGATTATTGGGAATTGCGTCATTGAGTTTCCTGGTCAAGTTTGATCTGCAAGAGTTGAGCATCCTGTCGAAGGCGTTGGGATCAGCGGTAGAGGACAAGCTGTCAGGGACGTACGCGGAGTTGGCACCATTGATCCTTAATGAGATTTCGACAGCGTTCAAGAAGGCCATTGCGGCCTATTCATAGAATGGAGGATGGGTGATCCTCAGTAGGGTGAAACGATGGAATCAAGCCTCTTCTCTAGTCATAGTTAAGACTTCTCGTTTGCACGTGTCTCTAGACGTTCTAAGAAATGCATGGTAATAGGAGCAGAAACGAAACTTCTCTCAGTCGTATTGCCTCCATTGTCGATCAAATGAATATATAATTTTTAAAACTTTGTTGTTTTGCCAGATATTATAAATGTACTGGGTCATTTGTGATGATATATTATTATTTTTGTTGATTGGAAACCCCTGTCTTAGGCACAAGGTACGTCATGAGAGCAGGATGCACCAAAAAACCTTAGCAAGGCAGCAGTGGGCAGGGTGTCTTTTCTTCGGCCTGGACGGCAAGATTATAGTTAAGTTGATTGACCATCACATGATAAGGTAGTTATGTATTTTGTACGGGACACTCCATATATGATTATGAATGGTGCGACCGATGTCGGACAGGAGGTATCTGCAAGGATATGCAGTGTTCAGCTGAAATCCACACCTTACGCACACAGCCTCAAATGAGGAGCATCCGGAGATGTCCTAGGTCAGTTCCGACGATCAGATACCCTATTCATGGCATGCAGTATGGAATACTTTGGAAGTGGCGAACGTAGACCAATGGACCCACTCCAGCTGAATAGATCTCTCAATCCGGTATCTACAAATTGCAAATTTCAGATTCCGTACGAAATCCAGCCACCTTCAGTGCCGATCGGCGAACCACGCAATGCATTTATCCTCTCCGCGCTCTCTGGCTGGGTGCACTTAATACTTAGACAAACTTACAGACTTTTAGCTTTATCAAACCCATATTTACGTGTACCACACTCCATAGGATGGGACGCTATTTCAGCGCTGGAAATACACTTACAGACAAAGCATTATGTTGCGCCTGGAAAATTAATCATGCAGAGGTATGCGGATACATATGGGAAAGGGAAGGGGGTTATTGGGGAGTTGAGGAAGGGGTCTGGAGTTAGTGGTGGTAAGAGTTAGTTCTGGGATGATTGGTTATTGATCTTCATAAAGCGAGTCCAGTGGTTATCGACTGTGTGTTTATTGGCAAGCGGCATTTCTAATTTTACCTTCATGCGACGCGGAAAAATGAGAATGTAATCGTAACAAAATAATCACTCCACTGAGGCATTCAAGTTTACGAATAGGAAGAAGAAAGAGAGGACCAAAAGAAACATCCATTGTCAGAGATAAGCTTCCTGAGCGCAAACGTATCATATCTCGAGTCTAAAGTCTTAACCACTCGTCAACACTGACTAATGATGATGATTTTAGGGAAACTACACACTATTCAGTTAGTATATTATCCACAGCTTCGATACTAGCTACAGTTTAGGCATAGGAGCGGAAATCAATATCACAAATTGACGTCCGATCGTCAAGATTGAGCCAGTGAGATTGGATTAACAGTTGAATTTACAGTAGCAGTTTAGATCTTCTCCGCGGGCGGATAAAGCCCCCCTTTGGATGACTTATTCCCCAGTTTGCCATGACCAAGATAGTTAGTTTGTAGAAAGTCGACCGTTTTCTCGGAATCAAGTCCTCGCTCAGCGATATAGTGCTTTTCGATGAAAGCAACGGTATCAAGTCCAACCGCTGTAGCAATAACACAATCAGCATAAACTGCAAGGTTGGTAGGGTACAGGGCATGGCATACCATCCATCATCTTGCAAGGCAGCGTCCCCCCCTTCACAAACATTTCAGTCCATAGTGAGTCAATCTCACTCGGTGTCGAAACATCCTCAGCCAGAATGGTAAGGGCCTCACGCTTGACAGCAGCCCACAAACGATTGAAAATAAATCCAGTAGATTCCTTCCTCGCAATGTAAGGCTTGGTCGCCACTTCTTTCGAGCGCTCAGCCATGAAATGAAGAATTGATGGCTCTGTGAATCCATCCGTCATCAGTTCCACAACCATGACCTGTGGAGGCATGTAGTAGTGCATGTTCATGATACGCGTCTTCGTTGCGACTGATACCTTGTCCAACATTTCTGAAGAGCGATAGGAGGATGAGTTGGTTGCCAGAATGCAGTCTGTCGGAGCATGTTTCTCTAGCTCTGCGAAGGTGTCGATTTTGAGTTGGAGTACCTCAGGAACGCACTCTATGACAAGCCATGCATTCTCTGTCGCCTGTGCCAGATCCTCAAATGCTGTGATGGGGCCGGGGCTCGCTGCTGTGTGTACTGCATATGAGGCGACATTCTCATTTACGTAGGTGATGCAGTCTGCGCGCTGCTGGGGGCTCGGATCACGGACGCGGACGTTGTAACCTGCTGATGCCCAGATGCAGGCTGGAAATTTGGTTAGCTGTGTCATGCATTGTTTGTCAACTTGGAGGTCAGGATTTTCTACCAATACGACGTCCTAAAACGCCACCACCGAGAACTGCTACAGGACGTTCGCGGTAGTCCTTAGGTGGTTGCCAGGTTGGAGTCATTGTTGCAGGTATGGTTGGTGTATGGTCCTCTTGGTTTGATATCTCGATTGAAACTGAATGTAGAGTTAGAATCTATTGTATATCCAGAGAGCTCGTCGTAACCAATGGAAAGGGCACTTTTATCTTTTAAAGCAAATCTGAGGCATCACCGAATCCACTCCTTCTCCAAGAATGGCAATGTCTGGTTCTACATCCATCAAGTGTGTCCCGAGTCATCCGTGGCTTCTGCACTACCGGGGGTGTTCCTTGATAGAGCAGCTTTGCGTTTCCTCGGATCTTTCAAACATCACTGTTTCCAATTGATGCATTGATGCACCCAAGTGTTCCATGGTGCCTTGCTTTCGTATTTCCATCCTCGATAACATCACGGCTGCGGCGGGTCTAGACGGGTTATTTACCTCGGAAAGACGTCCCGGCTCCTGCGTTCCGATTGGCGGGGACGGATCTAACTCGGGGGTGCACGGCATGCCGATATTTTTCACCTCGGAGAAATTCAACCAAGGTAAGTGGGCACCTTTAGGGGAAAGGTACGCGCATACTCCTACTTGTTACGGTAAGGCTAAACGTTCAAGCTATTCTAGTTTTGGCACTTCTGTGTCTTCAATGCTTCACTAAAATAACTCTCTCCGTGTGTGGCAATAGAGTAAATCGATGTCCTCTTACATTCTTGCCTCACGCTCTAGCAGAGTCGGCTGTGGCTCTGTTTATGCGGGGTTAACATGATTCTAATCCAATAATGAATTATCAAAGCCGCACGCCTCTATCAGTGACAATTGTGAATCGACAAGCGGGTACAAAAAGGCCGAAATTCATGGATGAGGGATGCCAAACGAATTGTATAATCTAAATAAATTTTATATACATAAGTCTAATGGGCAGAAATACAGGATAGGACTAAAGAGAGCGTTCTAAAAAGAGAAGACTTGATCCGTCATTTTCGCCACGGCACCTGGGGATTGAAATCCTAGACCAGCCAAGCCTTTCTTGGCAGCATTGACCATGCCAGGAGGACCACAAAGCATGATCCTAGCGTCTGGACCAGGCTCAGGGAGCTTTTCACGCATCACATCGGGCGTCACGTAGCCCTTGCCATACTGCCAGTCATTCGGAGGGTGATCCAACATGTACCAGATTTTCAACGATCTTGGATACGCAGATGCAAATGCTTCCAGCTCTGTTCGCAGGAGAATATCATCTTCCGTACGGTTGGCGTAAACCAGAGAGATCTCGGTGGTATCCTTGTCGTCTTCACAGATTGCGCGAATAAGTTGGAACATAGGTGTGATCCCCGTGCCGCCAGCTATCATGCCGATCTTTTTGCAGAGATTCCTCTTGTATCGCATCGCGCCTTTGGGCCCACGGAAGAGGACTCTGTCACCGACATTGAGGTTGGCCAGGTACTGGCCAGTGAGCAAGCCATCGGGGTAACACTTGATAACCAACTCCAGTCTACCCAAGTCAAGATTGTTTGACGTCGGGGTGTATGATCGCGAAACGGATTGGCCGTTGACGGTTGCTTTGATGGCGACGTGTTGCCCGATAGGCAGACCAACCACATCCCCCTTGCGAGGAAGCTGAAAGACGAAGCGATAGACGTTGGGGGCAAGCAGTGTCTTTTCGACGAGTGGTAAGCTCTTGTATTCTTTCGGTTGAAGGAAGCCAGGTACAAGGTGAGGGTCTGGCCTATGTATAGTCTTTCTTTTGATTCGAGGTGGGTATTTCGTGAAACCCGACTCAATCTCCGTGAGCTTCGAAAGGCGAGAAGCAACCATGCCACCTAGTACAGCACAGATACAGGCTGTGGCGGCTGCTCCAGTAGCAAAGCCTCCACGAGGTAGGGATGAAGACAACCTGATTGATGACAGGGACGGCAGGCTGGGAAGAAGCTCAGCTAGATGATGAAGGCTGAGCTGTTGTCTGAAAGCTTTGGACGCAAGATAAAGCGAGGCAACCGAGCCAACAGTGAGACCAACAGTACGAGTAGCATCGTAACCATCCTTCTTTTCAGGTGATGACACCGATGTTGGCTGGATAAGTCTTACAGCTGTAGGAGCCTTGTATTCCACCGCATCTTGCAATGTCCCGATCAGGAAGGTATCCAGAATATCATTTGCATCCTCTGAATGGCCCACGTCTTCATACGCCGCCGTCGCATCTTGGCCAGCAACATCAATCAAGAGATCGGCACCGCCAGGGTGATCCTTTACGTAGCTTGTGACATCGTACACTAAGCTCAGGACATTAGTGTGCTGACAGCGCGAATGTTCAGATATTTTGAACACTCACCTTTTCCGTGGATAGCAACCCACAAATCGGACTTGCTATTGTGTGAGCCAACCTCCTCCAAAGAAAATGTCTTCATCGTGGTGATTGCAATGTTCAGATTGTGACAAACTTGGTGACGGGCGTGTGCGGAAGTAAATGCTTCTAGAGCTGGACAGCAAGTTGGATGTGCTTTAAGAGTGATGACCTGCGGTTCTATTTGTATGCGAATACTTCTGAGACATACCTAATCCCACGGTTGCAAAACATAAACTGTCAGTGTGGATACTACCAATTTAGTTGGCGTTCACCATTCCGAGGAAGAGCTTGCCGGTCTGGCCATTCATCCGTCCATCAGCTCCGAACCTCGGATGGTGACAGATCCTTCCGAGGAACACTCATGCCACGCGATCTGCGAACCTTTACAGCACATCTGCACTACTGCTTGAGCACTTGGATTGTATGTGGGTCGAGCAGAAATTGACCGAGCATCAGGATGTCTGCGGGACGCCTTGCCGTTGCGAAGATATATAAGTGTCATCATGCTAGGCAAGACTCAGATTTGTAGAACATCAGCCAGACAACAACAGTATCAACAATGCCTTCACAAACGTTCTATCTTCTTAGGGAGAGCCCATCGTCTGCAAGAGAAATTCAGTTTGATTCTTCCGCAAATGTTGATGATTTGAAACATTTGATTGCCGCACACTTTGCAATCGTTGAGCCAAGTGGTTGGTAGTCCCTGCCGCAGGGCTACCACCACAGCGGCCAGGCTAAATCCATACCAGCCCTCGCTCATGCCATATCTCTTAGTAGGCAAGACTTGCTTCTTATATGTGAGAATTCGGCATGTACCACAAGAAAGTCTCACCTTGTAAGGAACAAATCTTACCTGAAAGTGGGCAAAGGCGCTGTGCCAAGAGCGAAGGCTGGTGTGGGGGCAGCCTGGTTACTGTGGCGGTAGCGTCATCCTCACAATAGTTCGTTCTTTTACTGACGTTTAACACATAGGAATTGGCTTCCAAGGGGACAAAGCTGTCTTGAATGAGCTCTCAGAGGTGCTGGCAGCACCTGGCCCTGTACCCCTCACAATCGACGGACACGCCGTGCGCGACCCTCCCTGTCCCAGGGAATTACCTTTCGTCGGCACCTTTTTCGAAGTTTACCCCGACCATCTCGGAAACCATCAGCGACTTTTTGAACGATATGGCCCCATTGTGAAAACAAACAACTTAGGTCGCGTGACCTACCAGACCAATGATCCAAGAATAGCAGCGATTGTTTTTGCCGAGTCGGATTTCTTTACCAAGAAGATCAATGAAGCGCACCCCCTGGCGGGGCTTAAGACCCCCTCTGCTGGCATTTTCCTTGGAGACACTGATACCGAAGAATGGAGAGTCACTCACAAGTTTTTGCCTCCTGCCTTGGGCCCGAAGGCGGTCCGACACTACGCCCCAACGATGCAGAAGACAGTCGAAGACTCGTTCAAGGTTTTTGACGCGCTGGATGAACAGGGCGAGGCTTGGAACGTGTACCAGTATATGCTCAAGCTAGGTTCACAGGCGGTGGGAAAGCTCGTTTTGGGGCTCGACTTTCAGCATTTTGAAGCACCGGATGCTCCAGTTCATGAGATGGTCCATAATATCGCTGAACTGCTTTCTCTCAATAAGAAGGTTACATCCATGGGTAATTGGTATGCTGGGTTGCCCTTTGGCGATCCAAAGCGACTCCGAACTTTGAAAACCAGCATCGAGGACATGGTTGCGCAGTCGATGGAGGCGGCTTCGCGGGGAGGCAACGAGGATTTGCCATTGCAAGATGCTGCTCTGAAAGCAGACAACATGGTTGGTAGGTACAATCGTTGATTCTTAGTGGTATGTCCAAGAGATAGGAGAAAGCTGACCCGTAGCAGACTATGCCATTCGTGCGACCGATAACAAGGGCGAGAAGCTGCCAAAGTCGAGTCTAACCTGGGCACTAGTTGTTGCCACTGCCGCTGGTTTCACTACAACAAGCTCTCTCCTTTCCTGGCTCATTTACGGTCTCTGTGTGTACCCAGGCATGCAAGAACGCCTTCTCCAAGAACTAGTAGATCATGGATTTGACGAAAACACCGAAATTACAGCTGATTTCACCGATGAATTGGAGTTCCTTGATAAATATATCAAAGAAACGCAACGCCGCCACAATCCATCCTTCCAGCCGGGCCGAACAGCAAAGGTTGACCTGGTCTTACCTGGAGGGTACAGGCTGCCCAAAGAGTCGGTTATAGTGCCCGCACTGCACCATATTCACAACCATCCTGATCTTTGGGACAACCCTGCTCGATTCAACCCCGACCGCTGGGATACAGAGGAGGTAAAGTCCAGGCACAAGGCGGCATATATTCCTTTTGCAACGGGCCCGCGCATGTGTATTGGGTTCAACTTTGCACTCCAAGAGGTCAAGGTCTTCTTGCCCAAATTGGTCTACCGCTATAAGTTCTCCTTGGAGGACAACGGGCCTATCGAGTATGATCCCATGTTTCAGTTGATCAGGCCCAACAATCTGTACGTACGCACAGAACGGCGGGTGAGATGGCCTCCAAAGTCGATGCCAACAGCAGTATAGAATTTCTGTATCCCTAAACGCCGTTGAAGCAAAGAGGACCAAGCTCGCCGCCATGGACGAGCTGTACTCACGAGAGTGTGCTTGTATATAGTTAGATGACTTCCCACATAGAATATATGCAATTTGACAGCACTGTCCCTTTTTCCTTGCAAGGTTGTTTTGGACTTTACGCTTTAGGTGGGGGGTTTAAAATCTGTCTTGGGTGGCATTAACTAAGTCGACTACATTGAAGGTGTGGTTTTTCTTTAAGTTATTAACAATTGTTCGTCCCTCACACGTGTACATGGCTATATATATATATGTCTACTTACCTACCATTACCGTCGTAGGTCCTGATTCAGGATCAACATCCAACAGTCAGCTACGAAGGCCCCAAAAGCCTCTTTGCTAATAGCCCTCTACAACGAACAGGCCAACTACCAGGTTAACCCTAAGTCAGTACTAGTAATCACAATTTCAACCAAGGAGACATCTTCGAGGCACCATGAAGGGTGTAACTCAAGGAGAGGTACAACTGAAAGACTTTAGGTAAAACGAATAGATGTATAAATCTATGGTACTTTTGCTGTTAGCGATAGTACAAGAACGGCACGATGAAAATAGCGAATGCCATGATTTGACATGCCGAAATTCCCGAGCCCCGACCTGTTTTCGGCATGCCGAGCTGTGCCCCACAGCGGAAGCATATCCTCCAATCGGAACGCGTGCAATCTCAGCAATCTTCCGAGGTTAGTATCTGCCTGATACATCATGATTCCTGCCACAGCCACAGCTTCCTCGGATGACCGCAGGCACTAGATAGATCCTCGACAATCAGACGCTAGAATGCCCACCAACCAACAGAAATCAACGCCTAGGCGCCACCAGCGATCGACAATTGCCTGTGAGACCTGCAGACTTCGCAAAGTGAGATGCAGTCTCAACATTACCGGTATTCCTTGCATCGGGTGTGCACAGGATAACACACAATGTATCGTGGATCCGAAAAGACAGGAAAGGTGGGCGCGAGTTTATCATCGTATTGATATGCCAGACTGACTGAGAGTTCTTTTTCAGGCTTCGCCGTACTCGGACGTCTAGAGTTCAGCAACCTCATACCCCTTCAAACAACGTCCTGCCGGGTGTGAGCCGCGCAACCCGGCCCCAGGTTATCTCGTCGCCTGCTCCTGATTATCCCCGAGAGACGATACATCAATACGCGTCTGATCCCGTATCCAGAAGGAGCACACCTTTACTGCCCAATGACGCAGAAAGCGAGGAGCGTTATGGACTTGAGATTGCTGCCGCTGCGTTGGGACAGCCTCAAAGAGCCGGCAGAGTGCCTTTCTACTCCGGTAAGGACTCAAATTACAGCGAGTACCAGCTTGGTCGACACTAATCCCATATAGGAGCAGGAACTGGGCCAACATCTGCTTTGGAAATATGCTTTTCCGACCAGTCGCTGTCGAGACATTTCCTCGTGCCGTCGAGCCCAGCTGTTCATCTGGCGGAGGAGGATAAGAAGTATCTCGAAAGCAAGGGTGTATTCACAATGCCAGGCTCAGCAACATGCGAGAGTCTTCTGCGAGCCTACTTCCATCACGTACATCCGATCATGCCGATACTTGAACCAGACGTAATTCTCGAACACCACCGCACCGGCCGATTACCGGAAAACAACGTCTTGATATTTTGGTGCATCTTTTTCGTGGCGTCGAATGTAGGGATCGCCCTGGTAGCTCAGCTTGCAGCTCAACTGACAACAATTTGCAGTTTATTGTTTCCGATGTATACGAGCAGGAAGGGTACGGATCGCGCAAAGAAATGAAGGCGGCGATGTACTCTCGAGCAAATGTGAGTGCTTATCTGATGAGGATCACTAGACTCCGCTTGCTGATAACTGGTCAATGAAAAGTGCATGTACAATCACGGGGGAGAAATGGACAAGATCATTCTACTGCAAGCATCATTGCTGATGGCGTTCTGGCATTCCGAAGCCGACGAACACACACAACCATGGTACTGGATGGGCATTGCCATCAGCTTTTGCCAAATGTTAGGCCTCCATCGAGATCCTGATCTATCCACTTACAATTCCTCGATCACGGATCGCCAGCGACACCTCTGGCGAAGATTATGGTGGACTTGCTTTTCGCGCGATCGATGGTTGAGTCTGACCCTGGGCAGACCGTTGCGAATCAACCTCCACGACTGCGATACGCCAATGCCGTCTGCCAACGACTTTTTGAGCGATGTTGCACGCCTGTCTCCACAAATGACATCCTACTTACCAGAGAATCTGGAAGAATTGGCCAATCATTGGGTTAAGTACCTGGAAATCAGCACTATGCTAGGCGACGTGATTAGCATGCACTACCAGGCGAGGAAGCCTAGGCCGTCTCTACAAGACGTCAAGGACATGGAAAATAGGATAGCCCAATGCACTGTTCCGGAACAAGACAATCCGAGCTTATCTCGTGTGGCTATTTTCAGCATCTACCACCTTCAGTTGCACTATCAGTGAGTCGCGAGCCCCTGTACAGTACAAGATAATAGACTATTTGACAACTATTCAGTGCGCTTGCGGGAACATTCTATCGCCCATTCACTACCACGTTGCCGGAAGACCTCGACCCAGGTGAAAAAGAAAGCTGGCAGCATCGTATGCGACTGAAGGCCGACGCAGCAGCTTCTCACACAAATACCGTCGTCGAAGCTATTGCCCAAGACGGCCTGCTTGAATTTGCGGGGCCCATGACGTACGTAAATCTTGTCCGCCTCTGATTTAGAATAGAGTCTTTACTGACCATTGTGGGTCAAAAGGCCTCCACTCCTCGTCCCGGCAATGCAAACAAACCTCCTCAACTGCAAGATCGGCAATTCTTTATCCAAGCGCCTCCGCTTCAACAAACTTAGCATGTGCATGATGGTCATGGAAGAGCTCCAGAAAACATACACCGTTGCGTCCATTTACCGCGCCATCTTCGCAAAGGCCATTCAGCTGCTCTTCCCAGAGAACACAGAGGCTACTTTTCTAGGACTCCCTGATACTGACGCAAAAAATAATGCAGCCGATACGTCGCGGTTGGAAGGGGCTGGTGAAGTTGCAGGGACAGCGGAAATCGGGGCCGTCAATGCGCCTGGCTATAACGATATCTCAGCGGACGATTTTGTTGATCTGCTCATGGATGAAGCTTCGATATTTAATTTTTGGGATACGTGGACTCGAACATGACTTTATGCTACCAACAGTTACCTTCAGTATGATTGGAGAGGAAATTGCAGTGTTTACTTCCGAAACATAGAATAAATCTTCTTGTAACTACGATGCTACTCCTCTCGGACTATATGTCGGATCCAAGTGGAGTCCACCCACCACAAGGTCACCACAACCATGAAACCATCCATCAGCCACTACAAGAAACAAATGAGAGAAGGTGCGAAAAAAACAAAAATAAAAGAGAAATACATACAACAGAAGGGATTCGCTGGTGGTCACCCACCCAACTACTAACCTCCCGGCGTGTGGCTTAAGTACGGCTGAGCGGACGGGAAGCCCTGTTTTCCACACCCTGTGGTCGTATGTACCAATCTTATCTAAATGGGGACTTATATGTGGCATTTGTTCAGTGTTGAACTATGTACTCTCAGTAGCCATGTCCCTGTCGGCCTTTGTTCATGCTGGATATTCTCCTTGATGTGACAAATGTGGCAGTTGATATCACGGTAATTGTGTGCGGTTGCCAATGCTTGCTGGACCTGGATTTCGCCTCAGTTCGATTGTGATTGAAGGCGAAATGCTGAAGCATTATGTTGCACAAACGGACCGCTGTCAGTGAAGTCCAGTTATTCAAGGTGGTAATGATACAGCCTCCTTGTTCAGGATCCATTTAATCGCTCGCAGCAGCGCATCCACATCAGCATAGGGGTATGTAAAGTAGATGGGCTTAGCAGGTTGAGGTATATTCGAGGGCCGGCTTGGGTGAGAATCGACGGTCTGGTTTCAGCGTCTGATATGTTAGCATTGTGTACTTCATTGTATGATTAGTCAGTAGTGTCTTGAGTTGGAGGGCTTTTGAGTGTGAGGGTGGTGGTAGGTAAGAAGAGAGAATCTCTAACTGGAGATTCTCTCTTCTTAGAGCAAATTTCTCTCGTCACCGTAGGCAATGATGATACGCATGGGCGGAAATTGTACTCGCCGCTACGGCGCCTTATGGGTGACGCCATTAAAGTACCTGCTGTTGCTGTATAGGTAACAGCGACTATGTCATCATTATCCTCAATACTCAGTGGAAGAACTCGAGTGCAAAGACTATAGCAGTAGGATCATGGAGACAAAGTCAAGCCTTGGATACTGCCCACGAAATGATACACTGTGGTCATCCTTGCTGGAGTCACTGAAGGCAGCACTTGAGTATGAATAGTAAATAAAAATATCTACCATGTTGATCACATGGGGCGGCTAGGGAGCCTTATTATGCAATACGGTTATCATGGTTTGGTGAATTTCCTGTGGTAGGGGTTACATCATTGTAAAACAATAGCCTGCTTGACTGATGCTCTGTGATATACCACTACAAGTCTTACGATAGTTAGACAGCATAAAATCCACTTAAGCCACAGATATAACTTGTGCCCCCTGATACCTATCGAACGTGTACTGCACCATCACCTTCGGGAACTCATTTCAAAATATTTCATTATCCAGGTTCAAGCACAGCCTACCACTTATTCCACCCCCCAACTCATTCAGCGACAGTAACATCAAAGAATTACACTGATAGTCAAATGAAAGGCAGACTGTAGATATTGGATGCGCTAACCGATAAACCAAGGACGATATCTCGTGTCAGTTCAGCGAGCCGACGGAGAGAGATTTGTCATAACAATAAGCATCGAGTCCCACTGTAGACAAATGTCTGACTATTAGTACCTCTTCTGCTAGTCCGCTATGGCGATTATGCGGTATTCACTGTTTTGTTGCTCAAGATCTAAAAATAGCTATAGCGCGTCAGCAACGAGTAGCCGCTGGAACCAATCTCCGTCAACGTGCATCATCATTAGCTGTACAAGCAAGAGTATATATTTGTGCCAGCCCATTCCCCATTTCTGGTTCCACCTTTCCACCTTCCACTTTGACACCCTCGAAACTGCCTCCAGCTAATCACGCCATGGAATCCGAAAGGCCATACCATCAGACCATGAGATCAAGAATGCTGAAATCTCAGACTATGAACGCAAGCCGTCGATCATTCACTGGACTGACTTTCTGCTATCCTTCATTCTTGGTCCCCTATCTGAGTGATGAAAGTCGGGAGTTCCTCACATGCGTCTTTATGGGTATTTTATTGATACTTATGTTTCTCTGGGGCCTGACAAAGATATTGTATGTACTTCAATCCCATAATAAACTGGGCTTGTTGGGAGGTATGGACGGCTAACATAATTGGGCATATCAAATCAGTGGTCCCCTCATTGATGAACCCAACTGCGTTCTTTACAACCAGAATGATGGTGGTCAACTCTTAAAAGCTCTATATGAGCATCGAGGCCATTTCATGATTACATTCGGATAAGTCTTGATTAGTCCGGAACCTGGGACCGACAACATCCAAGCCCAAAGGCCCAGGAAATTCATGCTGCGGCAGCCTTTTGCTTTATTTTATCCCATGATAACTAGAAATGATGAAGTGATATATGTCTATATCCTTAGGCATAAGGTCAGGGTCGGCAGATATTCAGCCATTTCTGGTTGGTCAGATGTTTGTCTTTTCTTTTTCTTTCTTTTCCTTCTTTTGCTTCCACTATCGATGTGATACCATCCTCACGACCTTTCACGGACGCACGGAGTTCCGGCGCTCCCGAGATTTTCTTTATTTTGGTCTGATCCTCTACGCACCGATGGATGTACCAAAGGTATCCAGAATCTCTTCATCTCGTTATGTGATACCGCTGAACCCGTCCTTGTCGTTCCTTTCTCCTTTTCTCAATGTAAAAATAGCTAGATAAAATAGTAATACATGGTATTGACCGAAATCCTTTACTTCATGGGGAAAGCTAATACAAACCTTGTCGTTTCTTCAGGGTGGGTGAATCTACCATTAGTATTCTACGCTCGAAGACTACCCCAGTCACTAGACACACTCTATGTCCATCAACGGATCAAAAGCTAATACACGTCCTATGTGTACTCCTCAACCTTCGCGGAATCAGCAACGATAATGCAAGCGACATTGTCCGATAGCAAGACACTTTGGCTATATGATAAAAAAATTCGTATGAAAATTTCACGAATTCAAAACACGACAACATCACAGGAACCCCAAAGTTCCATTTTCCGTATTAGGACAAAGCATGTCAACCCTCATATCCTTTAGTTGAGATCTGCAGCCGGTTACGATCTTCATCATAGCCCATGAAAAAGTTGCCAGAATTGCCGAATTTGTCGTAGATGATAAATTTACCCTCCCACCAGTAATGCTTTTTCCATGGATTTGCCCCTTCGAACCGCATACGGGTACAGCACATGGCGTTGGGTCTTTGATTTATCGTAATTTCAGTTGTCATAAGTCCCCTCCCCACTGTAAGCGTCTCCTTGGAGCCCATCGGCCAATAATAGAAGATGTTGCAAGGCTCGTGCACCGAAAAGAAGCCGGTGGAATATTTCAGGTATGGATCAGTGCCACCATCATAACCATACAGTTCAACCTTTCGGAAATCGTATATCTTGCTGGTGAGATAGTAATTGTCTTGATCCCAGTACCAGTGATAGTTCGGAGAATAAAAATTGCCATCGGCGGTATCCTCTCGTTCAAGATTCAAGTCATCCATTGTATATTTCACTGGGTCTATACTCCGCAGAGTGACTTTGGAATCAAAGCCTGCACTCGCTGTATGTACAACAGTACCATCAGGCTGTTTAATGCTGGCTCCAATTCTTTTGTTTTCGATCTTTGTCGTTGTCACCCAGTAGCGCTTTCTTTGAGGGTCCCCGTCCGCAAGGGATAAGTCCGTTTGGGGCTCTTTTCTCGAGGTCGGCAATGCGTGGTCGAATTCGTTTTCTGTGGCTGAGTAACTCCATGACCCCGATAATTCCGTGGCTGGAGTCTCATCGTCGTAGTCAATCAATTTGATTTTTCCGAGGTCTGAATCCTTCAGCTCATATGTTGCAGCCGACTCAGGATCAATGGCTTTAATAGTAACAACAACAGGGACCTGCATGTGGCCATTGGCATAGAGAGTATCCGTGACAGCATCCGCTGTGGTGGTCTGAACCTGAAGGAAAGAAACTTCCCAGGAAGCATTGGAAGTTGAGGACATGGTGCAGATATGACTCGAAGATGATAGAATAGATGGTACTGGTGAAAACGGGCTCTGATGATGCGAAGATGGATGGGTGTTTCTTTGAGAAGGCTTTTATAGTTTCAGGAAACATACGACTTGAAGGATGGCGTATCGTCTCGGTTGTCAGCTCGAGTCAACATTTGCTTTGCTGCGCTCAGCTCCGAATAGTATATGTCTTTCGGGATTTGGCCCAGTCGATATAACTGGACCTTCATGTTTTAGCTCCGTCGCAAGTGGAGCCCGCCAAGCTGAAACCATTAGGGGCTTTCTTCACTTCCCCTCAGCTGGCTCAGCTGCGCCCAGAACACACATGCATGTCGATGCGCTGAACCTTTGCCACACCTATTCCCCATGCCTCATTGGTGAGCGCGCCCGAGCAATATCGACGGCAAAAAGGAGATTCTTTGCCACGGTCAAGGTCTCACTTTCAATACTGGTATTGGAAGGAAGTCATCTATACGGGCAATGTTCAATTATTACCATACTGCATACTGATTCCGTTCGCACAGGAAAATTGTCTATTATCAATACAGCGTATAGCATCCGTCTAGGTTTTTTGGTGTTATTATGTAGGCTGCTAACCGCTCACTTACCGAGTTTTACCCAGCATGTCTAGTGGTTCAGCTAGCAGGGATAACAGCGGCACCTACTACGTACCTAGCTTAATGCAGCCTGTGACCCAAACACCAATATGGTGGGTTAGACACGATCGAGGCGGCGGATCAACCTTCCAACCACCTCATTATGATCAACGGCCACGATTTAAAATATTCGTATCTTGAATAATTTGTGGCTACAGTTACAGTGAACCCGCGCGCTAGATCTCGGAGACACGCAATCACTCGCATGAGGACCTGTGTACCCTGTGCGAAGTATTGAATGGGGCCTGAAATTAGTCTATAACTACCTGAGATCATTCTGAATGGAATAGGGGTATGATTGAATTTTTCCAGTCTCTTCCAGTGCCTAGCTCTCCCCTTTTTAGCTGGGTGCGTTAAAGATAATATATCCCTCGTGCGGTTACCATCCAGAGTCTGTCTCTAACAGCACGGATAGACCGACGTCAACCTGTCTCTCTGGGTTTCATCCTCGCCGAGCAATACATCCAGCAGCCAGTCATTCCAGTGAGACTGTTCCACGTACTGTATGGGCGTGCTGAAGAGGGTGAAGTAAGACTCCTGAGGGCCATGGTTCATGTTTGGTGCACCCTGTTGCTGCTGCTGACCTGGGAACATGTGCGGAGAAGGCTGTTGGAGTGCGGCTTACATATCAGGGAATCCCTCCGCCGACTTTATAACAACTTCTCTGGAATGAACACCGGCTGTTATAGGTGGGGATAGAACACAGTAGATAATGCACGACCCAAAAAGTCCCGATGGCCAGAGCCGCTGTCATCCAGAAGGTACCCTTTCGTTGAGGTATAGTTGAATGTCGGCTTAGGGGAGAATCAACGATTTGGTTTCAGCGTCTGATATACTGGCATGTTTGAATTCATTGTGTGATTAGTCGGGAGTGTCTTGAGTCTGAGGGGCTTGAGTGAAAGGATGTTTTGGATAAGAGGGTGGTGGTGGGGTTAAAGACGCACTTTTGCGAAATCCTTCATCTATCTCACCACTAAAATGGACGCACAAGACTCTAGAAGATCCAGACTCCTCGAGGAGTTCCAAAAGGCAGAGAAGGTGGTTACTCAGAACGGTTAGTACAGTCCTTGCCATCAATAGTAACCCACTGGTTTAACTTGTGCGGTATATATTGACATCATGGTCGGCATACGTATATAGTCTTGCAGATGATGCGGATGATGAAGATACAACTATGAGTAACTGGGATGCAACAATTATTGGACCTGAATTCGTATGCAGAATCTTCATATCCAATAAACCCCAAATCAATTGCTGACCTAGGATAATTATTAGACCAGCCATTCCTTACGGAAATATCATGTCAAGATCTACTGCGGGCCCGATTACCCTGACAAATCCCCAAGTGTTCAATTCATTTCACAAATTAACCTTCCGTGCGTTGATCATCAAACTGGAAAGGTACAGCGCCATACAATATAGTGGTGGAAGAGGGAGTCACTCTAATACCTTTTTACGTTGATCTGGAAAAGCTTCCCGGTATCGATCAATGGAAGAGCGAATATACTATCGAATCTATCTTGTTACAAATCTGGAGGTAAAATAGCACTATCAAATCTTATTAGACCTTTAAGCTAATTACCGCACCTAGGTACATGTCCGCATTTGAGGTTAGGAAACTGCCTCAGCCTCCTGAGGGATCGGTCTTTTGATTTTACCTCCAGGGTATAAGGTGATGGTACTTATATAATTGTACCGTGAAGGTATCAGCATCTATTTGACTATCCCGTACTGGCTTTTATTAGAATGGCAGAATCCTTGGTGGTTGCTGCAGTTGGTTTTATTATACATAGTAATGAAATATAGAAGGACGCTGTCTCCAGAGTCCTTTCAAACCTTTGACATTATATATATAGAGAGAGAGATGGGGTTTTTACATCACTTGCGTATCCTGTTGGTTCCGCTAGATTGAGCGAAATCATCAACTCAGGCAAGGTTCGCTCGTGTGAATATGTATATTCATCGAATCAAGTCTAATTACACCGGGTTGTCATACTTCTATGGCATGTTATGTCTCGTTCATGTTTTGGGATTACGTACTGTGATCCAAGCTATATTCCAAGGTATCATGTACATATAAGTGATGTGCATGATCTGCATAGATTCATCTACTAGGGCTTTATCTGTTAAGTATATTGGTACAAAACAAGAACGGCATCATACAGAACCAGCCACCGATGAGTTCTAGTCATCAAAGTGATTGCAACAGTCTCAGTAGGGTCGAATCTGAAATCCCATAAGAACCCGAGACCGAAGGGTGCCCCATCGTTGATCTCGTCAATTTCCAATGGCGAGGGCCTCGCTAATTGTGTGGTCAATTTTGCGACCACCTACCACAGGGAGCGCATAGGGTGATTGCTATTGCTAGCTTGATCTACTTGGAGCTGCGAAGCTACATAACTTGGCGTCTTTCTATTATTTGGCCATAATATAAACTATATTAAATAAATGACTGTTACTTTTAAGAAGTATTTGATGATTCTGAGTCCTAGTCCATGTCTTTATCCAGAACATTTAAGTATCACTCTGTATTGTTAGCAACAGCTGACCTTCTACAGTAAATACTGGCTGAATATAGGTAGCACGACTTGCATCATAAACTGCTTTATCGATCAAATGGTCCAAGGCTAGTAAAAACCTAGATTCTGAATGAATCTATCGCTGGCAACGCCAGAGTCTAACAACGCAAGCCCTGCTGCTGCTCCAACCCGGCTCCGTTTGTCCAACTGGGGGGACTTCCCCAATCCCGCAACACCATCATGGAGACGCATTCATGCCCAAATCAATGAAAAATTGATATTAGACTGACTTCATCGTGGACTTCGATTAGTACGGGGCTCTGATTTTGCTGTACATGCAGTTTCTACTTCATGTACCAGCGCACGAAGCACTTTGAACATATTCTGTGACAACCTGGATACTAATTAGAGTGATGTGACGAATACTATAGTAGAAACTACAAGTAAGTGTATGAACCGAGACAAAGGCCATATACCGCCCACCCCTCGGGGCACACGGACGCTAAGGTGAGCTAATGTAACTCTCATATCAGCATTACTTTTAACTCATTAGCGCTTCACCCCGCTTTACCTTCCCTACTAGGGCAGGGAGATTCAAGATCATCAGGGCAGTGTTGCGCCACCCAGACAACGTGTGAGCTGGTGGGCGGCAGGGGGCGACGTAGAGATCCATAATTCTTCGTGGTGAATTTGAATTTCGAAGAGAGGATAGACTGTTGTACATGGGCTGTCACTTTCAAAGTCCTACATTGGGCTGTTCCTTTCTGGGCAAAGGTGGGTAGAAAACGAGGGGTACCAGTGTGGCTTAATAGACCTTTTGGTGCTCACACAGGCGGTGCACGTCTTACTTGAGTTCCTGGTACCATTCCCGGTCGAGGCCGTCATCATTCCTTATTGTCGGTTACCATTCGCCTTTGAAATAAGACCGATTATCCTTACCCTCCAATTCTTTTATTATCTGCTTAACACACACTCCCAGCAGACCTATGGAAGAGAGCAGTTCACCAATGCCGAATCTGATTTTCAGGTATTTTTCAGCGACAATGCCCTTTTTGACAGACGAGGACTGGCGTGTTTTTACAGACGTTCTCTTCTTTGCAGCCCTGTTCGCGGCTTACATGCTATTCATGTCCAAACTGATGCAATGCTCCCATTAATATTGCGACATGGGACTTATGGCTAACGGCATTGATTGTATTCATATAGTCACTAGGCGCAGTCTGAAATGAGCCATATGCAAGACCGGCAATGTCGTTGCACTTCTCAGAGTACTGATACTCAGTGTCATGGTCGTGCAATCAATTTCATCTTATGGGTTTTCAACCACTCGTTATTTTTCTCGGACTGACGGGGCGCTTACTGTTGCTACGAATTTCATGCCTTCACCCAAGTCTTTTCAATAGTTTTATTGCTAACTCGATCTGGACTTTCAATAATATCTTGTTTCCAGCTTTTCCCTTAAATGAAATGTCTGTCCGGGAAGTTGAATGTTCTTCATAGTCCACTAACCTGTTGTCGGAGTTGTTTCTTTGGCAGTGAGTCATGACGCATCCTCAATAGATGGCACGACCGCCCCAATACTATCATCCCAGTAGTGCCACGGGCCAATTACGAGAGTACGAAATTGTCCATCTTTCCAACAGATGTTCATAGATCTCATCGGCAGCAAGTTGCAACCAGCAGCTAAGGATTATCTACGATAACAGATAGAGGCTCCGTGACAGCGAAATTAGTAGATGGGAGTGTAATATAATAATTAGTACAGGCATACTTCCTGAAACATGGTCGACGGAACTACTTTTAGGCTTGGCGTGATTTTGGACAAGGTCCCCCAAGCTACCGATTCAAATTGAGATCTCGCAATCCAACCACGCCTGAGGCTGGCAGCCTTTCTGATGGGGCCGCTAATTCCTCCGCAGTGGCTGTCTAAGCACGTGCTCTATCCAAGGCTAGAGGACTATCCACCATGATACTTCATCCTCCGAATCCGACATTCCACTCTACATCGTCCCAGTTCTTCTTTCTATTGATGAAAGAAGATCCCATGGGATGACCGGGAAGAAAGACTAGCCCACGAACAAGTGGATACTTCGACGGCTGATAAACTTACAAGTTCGACCTTGTTGACAAGTGTGTTGGTCATATCTTGTCAAGACAGAGGACGAACACCTCAGGGTAGACGACCCAAGCACGCTCCACTGAAGTGGGCGAGGCAGCACGTCCTAAGGAGAAAGAACAATCACATAGGAAGCAGGAAATGGTATATTGGAACGTAGGCAGAGGAGAAGGTGTCGCTGGCAATTAGCTGTCCAGTTGCGACATGATTTATTCGTTTCTTTTTCTCTATTCTATTTGAGTGGCGTGGTTAGCTGGGGTGACAGCATGCGCTCTTAGGGGTAATTTTCCGAATTTTCCGAATTTGCCGGGGCTACGCCATCCTCTCGCTTCAAAGATGGGGCATTTTGAGGCTAGGATCTTACATATTAGGGCTCGATCAGGTATGGGAATACTATGTACTGTAGACTAACCCGCACAACGAGGTAATAGCGAGTTAACGGCTGGCACCTCCTAAAGCGAAGAAGTCTTTCAAGATAACGACTTAAGCATAGTTGGACAGACCCAAGTAGGACAAACAACTCACCAAACACCCATAAAAAGCCCTCTAGAGACAAGTATTGTCATCAGTCATGAGCGTGTCTTTTCGTTCTTATCCAAGATCTTCTACCTGAGGATCCCTCTAGACCCTGTCGAAGATGACTTGGACACGATATCCTTGTTGAAGGGCCCCTTCGATGCCTTGCAGCAGTCCACTCATATCGTCATTAGTGTACGTAATGTAGACAGACTCGGGAGATAGTGGACTAGGTAGACGAACGAAGTTAGTCTTAGACACCGTGTTGTTGCACGTTATGATAGGAACGGAATTAGTACATAATGTAGCCACCGGCCAGAAGGGTAAGAAATGCGAAGAAACCCACTGCCAACAAGACAATGTAGAGCAGAAATTTCCTGGGGTCATCCATTGTAGGCGCCAATGGGTAAGGATCGTAAGCGTATACTTTGGGGGTTTCCGATCTCGGTATTTCTTCCTGTAGTGTTTTGGTGCGCAATAAATCGTCGGAGGCTTTGGGATTATACGTAGGAAGACTTCGAGGCGATAGGGAGAAGTGAGTAGGGGGAAGTTAGAAGGTGGAAGCGAGGAGTAGAAAGGGGAAGGGAGAAGGGAGAATGTGCCAGGTTCCTGGAATCAAGTACACCGGCAGCGCCACCGCAAGTGGTCATGATGGCGTCGATGGAAAAGCGGATCAGCAAAAATTATGTCAATATTACTGTTTGATGTGAGTCATTGTTCTCAAAATGCTAGTCTTGTTATCATCGTTCCGTAATGCCGTGGGTGTATGCGATGTTCGTATCTATCTCACGTTTGCCGCTCAATTATACTCCCGTGTCGTTTTTGGTAGGAACATGCCGCGCGGTGTTATGATTCAACCATTATGACGACCGAAGAGCTACCGCCAAGGGATAGGTACGACTTCGTAGGTGGAAAGGAAGATTGGAGGACTGGCGCTCTTTAACACGGAGCAACCCATTGCCGACTTGGATAAGAAGGCATAGACATCTCCTTCATCTTCGGTCATCTCTAGTATTTCACATTCTGCGGCCCTACTTGCGTAGAAGTGCATTACTCTTTCCAAACCCACCGCAGCTGGATCTATCATGGTGCCTCCTGGAAAGAAGGGGTAATATAACGGTCAGCTGGGGTACCTGCTGAGCCCACAATCGCAATCCTAAACATAATGCCAAAGAGTTCTCCAGTGGGCACTAATTAGCCTTCCATCACTGACCGCGCTTTGCAATTGTGGACTTTTCTTATACCCTTTCGCGGCGCATATGAGAACTATCCAATACAATGGAACTATAATGAGAAGCAGATGTCCAATATACTGACTCGGGCTCTGTAGTCGCTAGCTAATACTGAATACCTAACATACCTCTTAAAGGCGAGAGCAAAGTGCGCCCTATCATTGTGTGTGCGTGTGCATATGCCTTCATCTATCTCCTTGATACTTTCAATCCTTGAGATAGGCGTCAAAGTGACGCTGTGTATCTTACTCGTTATATATCTTGTGTTCCAATCCTTACAATACTTCATGAATCACCGCGTGTTTGATGTTCTCCGTACGATAAACCTTAGAAGAGATATACATTGTACCGAATTAAATTGAAATCTAAACTCCCACTATGCCTGCATCAATGAAAGCGGTTATGTCCTCTCCCAACATGACGGTGCGCATGTCTACTCTTCACTGGGAGTGTAGCATCACGACGGGAATTCGTCTTCTTCGCAACGCTAGATCCAACCCAAGCATTCCAGTTGGACAAGTCACTCACACACGTCGCGTTAATCGACTGACCAGCCACACTGGCCAGCGTCTCCCCATCCCGGGTGATGCTAACTACCACCTTCCCAGTCGCGCTACCATACTCCACGGCACCGTGGTAGAGTCCTGCGCCGCTGTTCCGGCCGTGTTTGGCCCAAGTAGCGCCCAACGACGTGCCACCAACAGTGACAGTGACATTCGCATGCGAGTGAAGCATCGCTGAGTAGAAGATCTTATTCTCAGCAACTTCAGCGGGCGGGTATAGCGTCTGTCCCTCACTGGCTGTGTTACCGGTAGTACCTCCTGTGCCGCAGGACTCCGACGGGTTCGGTCGGTACCAGGTGACGATGCCTTCGTCGCCGAGAGTTGCGTTTCCTTTCACGTAAGTGTCGATCGCAAAAGGCAGAAGGTCTCTCCATCCATCATGGGGCATATTCTCGATGTAGTTCAGCGGTGCACCACCTGTCGTCATGAGACTAATTGCATCTTCGCGGATGGGACCGATGTAGTGGCTTTCGCCGTAGTCGTTCCAGGTAAGGATCTCCACCCACTCCGGCTGCAGATCCCAGATCTGCTCCCACCGGTCATGCCAGAGACTATCACCGCGCCATAGCCAGTTCTTGCTGTACGAAGCGAGGTTGGTGTAGAACCACGGAGAGGCAGGCATCATGTAGGGGATGTCGAGGTCGAGGTACGTGAGATCCGTCGCATTGCTCATGTTGTTCGGACCGGAAGGCCAGGCACCCCAGCTGAAAAGGCCGTCGACGATACCTCCACCGCCAGCCTCATAGGCGCCCTCTGCACCGAGAGAAGACCAGTCCGGGACGAAGAAGCAGTCTACCTGAGATTTGATGGACTTCCAGTCCGTCGCGTAGGCGGTACCCTCGAAAGTAGAGACGAACGCCTTGCCGTTGTACTTGTAGTGGGCGGAGTTGGAGGCGTATTTGTTAAGGTAAGTGAGGATGTCAGATTCTGGCCAGGCACCGGTGCCTCCTTCGTAGTCGAAGGAAAAGAAAAGCTTGAAGTCGACTTTGTTGGCTGCTTCAAACGCAAGAGCAGCCTGCGTTGCGGTGGACGAGTCACCGTAACCCATGTTCAGGGCAAATGCGTCGATATGGGCCTCCTGGGCCAGTGTCATGTCATTTTCCCAGTCGGTGAGTGTGTAGTTCCATGCGTTGCCGACGATGAAGTGGGCGAACACGGCGGCGCCCAGCGCCTGCTTAGCCCATAGGAGCCCGAAAAGGGCGATGAACAAGAATTTCATCATCGTGAGGGCGTCTAGCCTATCTGCACGAGTGGAATAGAAATGAAGAATGGAGTATGAACCCTAGTAGTTCGGTAAAGGAGTGACTGTGGGCGAAGAGCCCGGGTGGGTGGTGAAGGAAAGTGGGCGTGAAGCTGGGACTGATTCGGAGGCATTCGAGTCTTTATAAACGACTGCCTTATGCGAGCCAATCAATACTCCGAACCTGGCGATGCAGGGTTGTAACCAATAGGAGCATTTTCTCTATTCCATCTGCAATATCAGGATAGACTAATGCAAGCCGTCAGGATGGTTGTGGCATGTTACAGGCTGGTTGCCATAGGGCGGGGCGTTTGCTAGATCCATTTCTGTGTACATCCATCGCGTGGGTCGATGTGAGGGTAATCAGGAACATTTCTTCCAATCATGAGTCATTTCGTCGCATGCGAGAAAGCCTCGTGGGAAATTAGTATGGCGCGAGTGTGTAATGGGCATTTTGGACCCCAAGTTTGTTGCTTAAGATTGAAACCATGGCTAGGGGAGAATAGTTCATTCCTCGGCCAAAAAGTAGACAAAGGATCGGAAACAAAGAACAGAAGCTTATCAGGACGATGTGGTCAGTGCAATTAAATCGGAATGATCTCATTTACGGTTCGCCAATGAACGCCGTTAGCTTAGATTCTGAATGGATCCGAAGGTGCAACGGCGCAAGGCTGTTCACACCAATGGGTAGCGGTTATGCTTAGCGCTGACTCGGTGTTGGTGGGGGCCCTGAGACACAAACACCAATGCTCATGCTGCGATAGCCCTGCACCCACGCGGATACTTGCATCAATAAATCACCATCCGGGCACACACCAATAAAAACGAACCGCAGCATGGGTGTATGGGGCCGAAAATTCTACGATGAAACGAAGTTATCCAGGGGCTGGTGAAAACTGAAACAGGTTCATCAAGTCTCAACTCACCAACAGCTGACCTGTCAGAAAATTGGCTCCACCACCGCACTTACCAGTTCATGTCGCACAGCGCTTCTGACCGAGGGTTTGAAAAGGATGCAAGGTTGCTGGTAAAGGTCCGACATGAGTCCCTACTTAATTTCCTTCTAGATGGCAACAGAGAGACAACTCCGTCAAATATTCAAGTTATGTCCACCAAGATCTACGGCTTAATATTAATACAACTTAATATAAGGCTGAATCCCAACACTTCGCCCCAAGAATCCATTTTTTGTCTCCATATCTCTCTCCGCTAGTCACTGCTAATTGGTTTGCCACCCACCTGCGAATCTCCTTCATTTGCCCACAGGAACATATTCCTAGCAGCGTACCTGGGATCCAACATTTCCTTGCTTGACGTCTACTTTCCAAACCTACCCTGCGCTCTCTCACCGGGTCGGCCTTCCGCGTAGTATCCAGGGGTACCCCGTTACACCAACATATACGTCCCTCTCATCTGCAGACGGCTGACCTTGGATCACCATGTAATTTGACTTATCTCTTCAGATGTATTTCCGCCTAGTTATGAAGCCCATTAGGAATTATGGCAAAAGTACACAGAGAAACACGCAAGGAGCTGAGTTTGTCCGCCTCGTAGTCCTTTGGTGCATGTTGACGAGATACTTGATTGGATAGTAACCTACTCCACAGCAATTATACTAATGCAAGTCCTTATCTCGGGCCTTTGAATTCATAAAATCCAGAAATGTGAGTGTGATACGCCTAGTATCACCGACAGCGGTCGATAACATTCGTACCTGGGCCCTGGACTCCCACACCTTCAGCATTCTCGGATGCTAAGCATTCCTCGCGAGCATTCCCATTTTTCTGGATTTATTCGATCGCATGTCTTCCGCCAAATTGTTTTTTCGGTCATACCCAGATGAAAGCGACCATGCAAAGTCGCTGTCGCGAGAAGAATTTAGTAAATCATCCACCCGTGGACTGGATCCGATGAGATGAGACTAAGGGGGCTTGTCAGCCATCATGCCTCCTATGTGAGTTTTAGTAAGAGTCCTGGTCTACCTGCTGTGTAAACAATTCCTGGTAGGCGGATATGATGGGCAGGGGTGACAGATAAGCTGCAATACTGGGGTCTCAGTTGCAAGGGGGTCAGAAATTAGTGCGACAGTATCAGAAGAATCCTGATACTGGATAAGCTTTATCACATGATTAAAATAACTTAGTATCAGGATTTTTATGATTAATATTAAATTATCTTTATTATATGAAAAGATAAGTTAGTATTAGAGATTTATTATTAATAATAAATTATTTTCTTATATAAAGATAAGTCTTCCGACTGTGATAAAATTCTAACTTTATATAGTTTTAAATAATTAAATTTATATAATTTAATTTAAACTTAATAGAGAAACAAGATATATTTCTTAAATATATAATATATAGTTTAGTTAATTTATTATAGCTGTATCTATAATAATTAAAATAATTTATATATAAATAAAATTATAAGCAGATTTTAACTTACTATAATAATAAAATTATAAATTAAATTATAATATATATTATTATTATTATTTTTTATTATTTATACTTTTTTTTAATATTTTTTTTTATTTTCATTTCCTGTAGTATTTTTTTGTTAGAGCGGGTCTGCTGGTTCGCTGCGACCCAGCGGGTCA